>PVKM010002799.1:0-61978 GCA_004027735.1 Carollia perspicillata
CCTCTGCTTGCTAAACATGCAGAAATGTGAGACACTTGACAAATTTCTTCTAGCAATGTTAGGAGTTATCATAAAGCAACAATGAAGAACATAAGTGGTGAATAAATAGCCAAATAAATTGAGGAAGAGACAATCAAGCAACAACTCATGTAGTTATTTTTCAAATGTACCACTGCATTGGCAGTATACTCAGGAAAGTTAGCTTTTTCAATAAACTCTTCTGTATTAGATATCCATATGTATGTGTGCATGCAAGCATGTATTATACTAAATATAACCGATATAATTTATCTTGCCAATATCCTATTCACCATTGCTTTATTATTTATTTATATATGTAATATATATGTACATACACATACATTGGTTTCTGTTTTACACTGTGCACACAAAAGAAATACAAGGTAGATAGTGGAAATAAACATGAGAGAAGTAAAAGAAAACACACACACTTCTAGGAGGTAACAGTGAAAAACACTTTCACACCAAATTTTTAAATATTGCTCAAGAAAGACAGATCTGAAAAGGTGATGGTAGCTCATTTCTTTATACCTTTGGAAACTTGACAGATACCTACCTGACTTACAACATTTGTGTGAGCTCAATTGCAGAGGAATTTGATCATCCATGTGTTTCAGAACCCTAACAATTCACTTCTTAAGCCAAGGAAGTCCCTCTTTTACATAATCCCATATATTTTCCCTACTCCTATAACTGGGTAAGGAATTACTGAAACTGTCTTCTTTTCTTTCAAATATTGGCCACTGTGCATGTCATCCAGTTATACCCAGTGGAGGCTGTGGGGTAGGACAACAAGAAATTCTGGTTACTACATTTCATTTTTTCTGTCTAAGATTTTCCCAGCACACCCCTTCTTATATCTGCAATTTTTTTTAATTATATTTTATTGGTTATGCTATTACCTTTGTCTCCGTTTTTCCCCCACTGCCCTCCAAACACCCAGCAACCTCAACTCCCTCAGGCAATCCCCACATCTTTATTCATGTCCATTGCTCATGCACATAAATTCTCTGCCTACTCCGTTTCCTATACTATACTTTATATCCCCGTGGCTATTCTGTAACTACCAGTTTGTACTTCCTAATCTCCTCACTTTTTTTATCATTTTCCCCAACCCTCCTCCCATCTGGCAACCACTAAAATGCTCTCTATGAGAGACATGATTCTGTCTCTGTTCTTCTTGTTTGCTTAGTATGTTCTTTAGATTCCATTGCTGATATTAATTGCCATTTTATTCATCATAGTTTTGATATTCCTTTTCTTAAATAAGTCCATTTAACATTTTTCATAATAAGGGTTTGGTGATGAGGAACTCCTTCAGTTTTCTCTTGTCTGAGACGTTCTCTCTCTGCTCTTCTTTTCTAAATGATATATGTGTGATTTGATGGCACTATGGTTTTGTTTCCATAACTGCTTTATTGAGAGAGTTGCTGGTCATAAAAAGACATACTTCACTTTTACAGTGCCCTGGTTTTTTGAAAAATAGTTTAATTGGTCCACTCATGGATGGTGCATGCATGGGTATGCATGATTTCTTCTTAAGTTTGAGAAGAGTGGGCTTCAGTGAGTGGAGTTAGCTAGCCCTTCTCTTCTAAAAAGTTTGCTGAGATGTTTGGTCCAAGTGCAAAAGAAATTATTTTTTCTAGAAAAATTTTAAGTACCCTTCTCATCTGCTAGCCTAATACCCAGCAAGAATTCAAAGATATTTGATTCATTTCTTGAGGTCTTTAGAGGAGTAGGTTGGCAGCAGAAGTGTTTCTCAACCACAAAGTCCACTACAAAGAAGTTTATTTTAAAAAGAGGTTGATTTACTGAAAAAAAATATTGGGGGTCTCTGTGCCTCCAACATGGTGGGCTGGGTACCAAGGGTTAGAGCTGAGCTGGTGACCTAAACTGTCACAAGAAATAAAGTGGCTATGGGATTCAATAGTTTCAACTCCAGAGAAACACTGTCATCAAGAAAATATTTTGGCTCACGTTGATTAAGCTGGCTGTCATTTCCAGTGATGACAGTTGCCCAGTAGGCAAGAACTTGATATGCTGACTCTACAATTCATACAGAAAGGCAAAGGTCCAATAATGGCTAAGACATGCCTGAAGGAGAGTCAGTTAAGTTACGTGGACTGAAGAGAAAATGAGCACATGTAAGGGATGACTATGAAATCTATTATCATTTCTCTACATTATGCAAAAGAGTCAAGCTGTCTGGCATTAAATGTACGTAGAGATCTCTAATTAGCCTGCAGGCAGAAAGACTGGCTGTCCACACATGTCCTTCATCTACCCAGGTAGTTAAGAATACCTAATTAATCTAATAGACTCTCCAGGATATGTGGACTTCACCTCTTGAAGTATAAACAGATGGATGATGCATTTGTTGCAGGTGCATCAGTGTGGTAAGTGTGATGGGAGGAGTCTGTCTGCAAATACAGGCAGTTTTGTGACAATTCTGGATCAAACACATCTGTCTAGTTTTAGTAATTCTTTAGAAAAATAGTTTGAGAGTGGAAGTGAAATTCACTCCACAGAAGACCTCTTCTCACCTCCAGCATATTATAGAAGTGATTAATGCACTCATAAATGCACTCACAGGAAATCTTTTCCTTCCGCAGTGCTAGAACAGAGAGTAGAGAAAGAGACAAATTCGCAATGAGGGTGAGCATCTGCGTGGAGCACTGGCTGAGAGGATATGGATGATTCTTAGTTTTACTTCTCTCCAGAGCAAAGAACGGTGGGTGTTGTTTCCCCTGTAATGGTTGGGTGGGACTTTGGAATTAAGCTCTTTGAAAAATCTAGTCAAAAGAATGTCATCTAAAAGAAAGTTTTTTTGAAAACCCATGAGGAGATTATTATATGATATGAAGGCTAAGAAAATTAAGGGGATTGTTCAGGCAGAAGGAAAGAAAATTTATTTATAAAGTTGATCCTGGAAGATATATAGAGTTTAAATGATGCTATCTGGGGAAAAAAGAAAAACAAAGAAAAATTGATAAGATAGGGAGTTCGTTAGGATAAAACATTGGAGTCCAGAAGGCACATCATTCAGAAAATAAAGTTCAGATCAATGCTATTTACTGACACTATGTCCCAAGCTTTTCTTGCTGCAATGTGTCAGAAACTTTATAGCTTCTTTGATATCATAACTAAGGGACATGGGAAAACTAATGTGCACCAGTAGAAACATGTTTAATTCTCTTCCACAAGAAACTCAGACAGTGAACATGGCTTTTATGAAATGGAGAAGTAAAGCTAGTCCTCTAGTATTAATTTTTCTTTCTGAAATATTTTCAGTCAATGTTAAAGCTTTGCCTCTGAATAAGTCATGATCTCTCACTCAAGAAGAAATCCTCAAAGATGTGAGAATGTGAGACAAAGGTACATAGAGAAACTGGCAGCAGTGCAGGAGCGGGCACCTTTGGAGCCCGCCCAAAATGGGCATGCCCTGAAATCCAAAGGGAGAAGAGTCAAGAAATAATAAGCAACAGATGGTGATTGTGACCCCTCAACCTGTATCTTATGAAATAATCAAGTATGTTTTCTTGCATATGGCTTGAAGAGGGAAGAAAATAAAAGAAAGAGGGCTCAAGTACAGTCCACTGAGTTTTTGAAATAGGTACCATTATGTTTCACAGAATCCGAGAGATGTTCTCTGTGTCCTTAGAAGCAATTCATTGCTCTATAAAATAAAAATCTTCTGATTAGAATAAAATTGGGAACTGAAGTAGTAGCCATCTCAGGTGGTTTTACAGGTTAGCCAGGATGGCCCCAGGCAAAGCACAAGTGGGGGCTGACCTTGGCCTGCACCACCTGGGAAAGGCCAGAGGCTGTACACCCAGTGGGCAGCTACAGACAATGTTTGAGCACCACCACCCTGCCCCCACACAGCTGATCCTTCACAGAGAGGAGGTTTGTGGTCAGTGATCACAGCCAGTTTTTTCAGGTGACTGGTCTGGGTAAATTCCTCCCGTTGACCTGCCAACAGCAATCAAGGCTCAACTACAAAAGGAGGGTATACTCAGCCCATATGAAAGATGCGTGATGAGTACCTAGCTTGGGTGATAGGGGAGGCCTACAGGACACCTACTATATTAGACCACTCTACCAAGAAAGGGACTCACAGCAGCTCTACCTAATACATAGAAACAAACACAGGGAGACTGCCAAAATGAAGAGTCAAAGAAACATGGCCCAAGTGAAAGAGCATATTAAAACTCCAGAAAAAGGACTAAACAAAAGAGAGGTAAGCAATCTATCAGATACAGAGTTCAAAACACTAGTTATAAGGATACTCAAGGAAATTAGTGAGGATCTCAACAGCATAAAAAGATGCAGTCAAAAATGAAGGACACACTAAATTGAAATAAATAACAATTTGCTGGGAAACAACAGTAGAGTGGATGAAACCAAGAATCAAATCAATGGTTTGGAACGTAAGGAAGCAAAATACAATCAATCAGAACAACAAGAATGTATTTTTTAAATGACCATAGTGTAAACAGCCTCTGGGACAACTTCAAACATTTCCACATTCACATCATAGAGGTGCCAGAAGGAGAAAAGAAAGAGCAAGAAATTAGGAACCTATTTGAAAAAGTATGAAAGTAAACTTCTTTAGTTTGATGAAAGAAATAGACACACAGGTTCTGGAAGCAAAGAGAGTCCCAAACAAGGTGGATATAAAAAGCCACCTGAATACACTTCATACTTAACACACTACAGGTTAAAAATAAAGAAAGAATCCTAAAAGCAGCAAGATAAAAGCAGTTAGTTACCTAGAGGAATTCCCATAAGACTGTCAACTGATTTCTCAAAAGAAGCTTTGCAGGCTAGAAGGCATTGGCAAGAAATATTCAAAGTCATGAAAAGCAGGGACCTGTAGCCAAGATTGCTCTACTCAGCAAAGATATCAATTAACTCTAAAGGGAAGATAAAGAGCTTCCCAGCTAAGAAAAAACTAGAGGAGTTCATCATCATGAAACCATTATTATATGACATGTTAAAGGGACTTACTAAAAAAACAAGAAGATCAAATCTATGAAAATAAAATGGCAACAAACATGAATAATTAAATCTAAAAAACAAACTAAACAAAGAAGAACAAAGACAGAATCATAGATACAGAGAGCTATTTGATGGTTATCAGATGGGAGTGGGCTATAGGAAATGGGCGAAGAGGTAAGGTGATTAAGAAGTACAAATATGTAATTATAGAATAGCCATGGGGATGTAAACTAGTATAAGAAATTGAGTAGTCAAAGAACTTATACAGATGACCCATGGACATAACAAAAAGTATGAAGATTGCCTGAGGGAGTGGGTGGTGTTGGGTGGAGGGAGACAGAGGGAGACAAATTGAGACAACTGTGATAGCACAGCCAATAGAATATAATTTAAAAAGGAAATGGATGATAACTTGGAATACCCATCGCTGATTGTGGGTTGACAGTACCTATATTTGAACCACATGTAATATAAAATGTGTATGTACTGACTGCTTACATGTGCCAGATACCAATGAAGCCTTAAAATTCTGATAGGATGGTTATATTTCAATAACAAAGAATCCACAAATTGAAATGACCTAATAACTTTACCTAGTTACATTACCTGTCACTCTTGAGTCAGCAAGACATCTACCTAATATAGTCACTTGGGGACAAAGGCTGACAGGTACTTCATTACAACCATGCTCCCATTCCTATTAAAGCTTCTCCACACATGTTATGAATATTGCTGTTCCCATTTCACTGATCAATGAAAATAAAATAATTACCAGGCAACTCAAAAGAGGCAAAGAAGTGAATTTTTACCAGAAATACAGAAAGGAAAGATATCAAAGATATCAAAGATATCAAAGATATCAAAGGAAAGATATCCAAATATCTTGTGGTAGGCAGATAACCGTGGTAGGCAGAATTCTAAGAAAATTCTGTGATTCCCATCTCCTGGTGTATACATACCCTGCATTATCCCCTTGCTTTGAGTGGGCATGGGATCTGTGAAGATGACTCATGCCTGTGATTAAATTTTGTAATAAGGCAAAGGGATTTTGCAGAGGTAATTGAGATGACAAATCAATTGGGTTTGAGGTAATCGAAAGGGAGATTTACCTGGGTGGGTTTGACTTAATTATTGAGAAACATGAAGAAACATGTACCTATGTGTCCTATAGCTGCAAAGAAGTGAAATCTGCTCAAAACCACATCAGCTTGGAAGAGAATCTCAAGCCTAGGATGAAAACCCACTTCCAGCCAACGCTATGATTGCAGCCTTCTGAGTCTTTGAGCGATGGACCCACATGAGCCATTCCCAGACTCTTGGCTCATGAAAACTGTGAGATGATAAAAACATATTTTTTAAGAAGCTAAAACTATTATTTATTATACAGCATAGAAATCTAATAAAAAAACTAAAGGTTAATGTACTCACAATAATGCCACAATCACTCCATAATTTAGGTAATTTTTCCATTTTATAAACAAAAAATATTGACTCATAATTGACTCAGAGAGAGGTCAGGCCTTATTCTAGTATGTGGTAGAGCTAAGATGGTTATACTGCAGCTCTTGTTTTATATAACAGTTGTTTTAATCATTCTAGGTAAGTTAAATTTGTTATTTGCAGATATTAAGAAGGAAGAAAAAAAGCATTATTTTCTTTTCTATGCTGAGGAACAGAAAACCTGGAATTAAAGTCCAATAATGTATAGCACCATTAGGATAAAGAAATGTACAAGAATGAAACAAGTCAATTTTCATCTTATTCTCCTGCTATTTCTCCCCTAAAAACAAGTAAACAAATCAATTTGTAGTTATTTACATATACTGAATTTGTATTTCTATACCTTCGATTCTTCTTATGATATAAATTATTGGAAATTTGTGAAAGTGAGGTCCTGAAAGAATAGTTTACCAAGCTAAAAATTAAAGTTTGGTAGATATCAATAATCAATAAATGATATCATTGCTTTCATCAGTAATGCTGTTATATATTACTGATTTTATAAAAGCTGACAACTTATTAGCTAAAACATTTATCATCTTTATTGATGTAATGTTCTGTGAAAATATTGAACATGTCTACCTATATATGATCAAATGCAATGCATTTATTGGCAAGTGCTAATGACTTTGTTATATTTGTTTCATTAAAACAAAATGAATTCAGAAGAATATCAATTTGTATACATTATTCGACTTAATGAGCTTAATACACACTACTACCACATGCACAGCTAAGAAAATAAATGATTTTGAAAATAATTTATTATACATATAGCTTGCTTATTGAAGATAATCAAGAATGAAAACAATCAAAAATTTAAAATGAAGGTTTTCTTAAAACGTGTTATTACTAAATGTATAAACAGAGCTTTTCCCCAAATTAGGTCAAAGTATAACATCTCTGATAATTATATATGAACTATTTTATGGTTTGATAATAGCTATAGAGAATTATATGGAAATTTTATCGTATTATATATTCTCAAGGCTAATGATAGTCGATATTTAAATTTGGTCACACACATTGTGGGTCAAAGTAACCCCGATTATTCTTCCAAGCCAGACAAATGAGTATAAGATGTTCTCCAAAGGCAAATACCTTTGAAAAATTCCATGAGGTTGGCAGATATAATTTAAAACATTCACTTTGCTTTTAGCAGGAATCTTTGGATCAAACAGATATTTTAAAAAATACATTAAAAAGACAAAAGCATTTTGAATGGTGTTTTATTTTTCATAAGAAATATCTACAGGAAAGTTGGATGATGTTCAAAAATGGACCAAATGAATATTGTTTGTCTTTCCCTGAAAATTTGCATTAAATTCAGTTTTTTAATATTTTAAGATTTTTTAAAATATTTTATTTATCTATTTTTAAAGAAAAGAGAAAGGAGGGAGAAAGAAGAGGAGAGAAACATCAATGTGAGAAAGAAACATCAATCGGTTACCTCTGGTATGTGCTCAGACTGGGGACAGAACCCGTACCAGGGAAATGAATTAGTGAACTCTCACTTTGCAGGACAACACAACCAACTGAGCCACAATGGTTAGGGCTAAACTCGATTTTGAAAAAATACAATGAAGGTAGATGTCTTGAGTTATATAAGTATTTCCAAAAACGTTATTCTTTATTTTATGTACTAATATTTATCTTAGTATTAATTTTTGTCTACTTCACCATCCATGTTAAGAAATTATACCTTTGCATTCAAATCAGTAATCAAAGGTTGAAAATTTATTTGCTAACTTTGAATTGGTCTATAAATATTAATCCATTTAGTTACTCTTCATATTCAGTTGACAAGCTCAGGTTTTTCTTTGTTTACTGAGGATATGTAAATCTTAAACACAGTCTACCTGCTCTCTGAACATGAGTGTCCTTCCCTTGTCCCTCATCAGTGCTACCAACTTTGAGTTCCAGTCCCTGCATAGTACTTCAATTTCTGAAGTCTTAATGAAAAATGCAGATCCTATCACCGTAGTTCCTCTCTGAGCATAATTTAGAGTGCTTACATCATCCAGAAAATTCTGAAATGTTTTTAGTCCTGTTTCCCCTTCAATACTTTTCTGTCTTGGTTCACACTATGTACTCAGCCCCTTCTTCTATCACTGATATGTTTTTTACATGCCCTGAAACTCTGTACCTGTAGTCCAATCCCAATTCCACCCCACTCCTAATCTCTTGTATTCTAGCAAGAATATTCTCTAACAAGTAACCTATAT
Source organism: Carollia perspicillata (assembly GCA_004027735.1). Lineage (NCBI taxonomy): Eukaryota > Metazoa > Chordata > Mammalia > Chiroptera > Phyllostomidae > Carollia > Carollia perspicillata. The sequence goes on from PVKM010002799.1 coordinate 8,748, forward strand.
GTAGTCAGATATTATAATCAAGTATAATGACATATTTATGTTGTATCATGAAAGGGACTTTAAATAATTGAATATAACCCAAATTTTTATTTGAATAGATCAAGACAGGTAAAATGTTAAATCTTTTGTTATGTAACTCTATTCTCAATTGTCTTTTACATCAAATCTATACTGCAAACACTCTGCTTTCTAGAGTTTTGTTTGATCTGTTCAATTCCTATTTCTCAATATTATCCAATATAATCCCTTTAACCCTCTTTGGAACTTCCTTTTGATACAGACAACATAAATGATAGCTTCTGGGTTTTGTCACACATGACCCCTACGTTGGAAGGATTTGCCTTTATTCCTTTCATTGTAATTGTACCTATTATGCTGAATTCAGCTCAGCCTCTGCATTCTTACAAATTTAACGTGTAGTACTCCAGTCCATACTAATCTTTAAGCATTCATAGCTATAATTATTGTTAAACCACTAAAACTTAATTATTTTCTAATGTTTTGTATCTCTTAAAAATATATAGACCTTCCAGTTTCTAGAAACATAATTTGTGCCTTTCGTTTGTTTTTCGGCAACTTAGTACTGTGGTAACTCAGTAAAATGGGCACAATAATGTCCCTATAATATTCTTAAGGTAAAGTTACATGATATATTGGGTTGGCCAAAAAGTTATTTTTTTTTTCATAAGATGGATCTGGAAGCTCTTAGTTGTCTTTAACTTCATTCAAAACCATTTTGTGCCCTGGCTGGTGTAGCTCAGTGGATTGAGCATGGGCCTGCGAAGCAAAGGGTTGCTAGTTTGATTCCCAATCAGGGCACATGCCTCGGTTGCAGGCCAAGTCCCCAGTGGGGGACACATGAGAGGCAACCACACATTGATGTTTCTCTCCCACTCTTTCTCCTTCCCTTCCCCTCTCTCTAAAAATAAATAAATAAATATTAAAAAAAAAACATTTTGTTAGATTGTGTTGCGACAGCTGGCATATAAGTGGCATTAACAAATTATCACAATTTGTGGATTTTTACATAGCCTTTTTAATTTTGAAGATGTAAGAAAATCAGCAACATTTTAAGCATATTATGCTTTATTATTTCAAGAAATATAAAATAGCAACTGAAACATACACACACACAAAAAGAAAATATTTGTGCAGTGTATGGAGGTGCTATAACTGATTGTGTCAAAAGTGGTTTGCAAAGTTTTGTGCTGGAGATTTCTTGATATCTTGCTGGATGAAGTACCATGATCTGGTAGACAACCTGAAGTTGACAGAGATCAAATCGAGACATTAATTGACAACAACCAATGCTAGATCTTTTTTTAAGATTTTATTTATTTACCTTTTAGAGGGGAAGGGAAGGAGAGAGGGAGAGAAATATCAATGTATGGTTGCCTCTCGTGGGTCCCCTGCTGGGAACTGGCCTGCAACCCAGGCATGTGCCCGACTGGGAATCAAACTGCCATCCTTTGGTTCTCAGGCCTGCACTCAATCCACTGAGCTATATCAGCCAGGGCTCAATGTTATATCTTGCAGGATACTGCCAACATACTCAAAGTATCCAAATCAATGAAGTTATTGGTGAAAATGAAAATTTTGTCTTTTATTTTATGGGAAAAACATGCAAATGTTTAGACCAACACCATATAACATCAAATATTAAGCAAAAGTCCTAGTACATGAGCAATCGCCAAATATAATGTAATAATAATTAATTTGTGTTCTTGGTTTGATATTGGTGAAACTACTCAGAAAGTTGCTCATAATTTGATCAGTTAGGAAGTCTAATTTCATATATATACACACATATATACACACACACACACATATATATATACTACTCAAGGTAGATTTTTATAAGGATGAATGTAATATGTTCTTATTTTGTGGGGAAAAAAGAATTTTGACTTTATTATAGTTATATAATGCAAGGAGTGAAATAACAAATGATCTCCCATATCTCCCTTGTGTTTATTTTATTTTTCACTCTGAAGAATCTAATAAACCTTTTAAGCATGGTAAAAGTGATCATGATTTGTGCATGTCATTATGTGTCGTGTACAATAAAACTGCCTCTCCTTTGTCCTTGGTCAAGAGTAGAGCAAACAATCACATGTTCATGGATATATCCCCACATAGGTTTGTTTTATTTGAACCTCTATATTAAGGGACACAGTATCTACTTGAGTCATGAGCTTATGAATTTCATTAAGAAGGTGTTGGTTTTTTTTTTGCTTCTCTAAAGGTAAAGTGCCTTACTTTTGTCAAGGCACCAATAGAGATTTTTTGGTCTATAAGAAATCATACTGTCAAGTCTGACAAGATGATGAGAATCTTGTTACTCCTAGGTAGCCCTGGTCTGTTTTCATGATTTGGATCTGATTTGAATATTTAACTTCCTTTTGGAACCAAAATCATTATTAAATTGCAAGAGGCCTTCATAATTGTGCTAAGGCTAACAAAATAATGATATTTATTTAGGGAAAGAACTGGGTGAGTGAATGTGCTATGAATAGTGTGGTCCAAATAACACTGTGGCCCAGTACCAGTATTAAAGCATCTGGCACCATTTGATGTGCAAGAAAGTTTACCAGATGAGCTGGGCCTGTTTTATTGATGAGATCGTTCTGTGCTCATGGAACCCTTTTTATGGAAAGTGGCATCATTGATTTAATAATAAGGAAACTGCTGGGGAAGATGTAACAATATGCTATTTCCTCTCTAACAAAACAACAAACATTAGGATTTCCAAGGCAAATAAACTAGAGTTGATGCTTTCCATCTGGTGGAAGGTCAAGGAAAATGGCAATGACATAATGTTACCAAACAGCTAAATTTTTGTGAGATGCGTCCAGCTTTAGATGAGATAAAGTTTCTTTTAATGTCTTGCTATAGGAGGTGGGAAAGGCGTACATTTTGTAATTATTTCAAACCTCTTTTTAAAATCTTTTCAAGGAAATAATAAGGAGTATTTGGGGCAAGATTCTCATCACTAAAATCTTTTAGAAAAACAAATGAGGTACTTTTTATCATATTTTATAGGGCCATATTTTTAGTCCCAATTTTTCTTCATTATTTGTGGAAATAATAGCATTATCCTTTAAATTTATTTAACCTACTGTATCCTTTACAATTTGACATAAACAATTTCAAAGCTATCCCTTTAAAATAATTAAATAATATGTTAAACACAAAGATTCTATAACCACACTGTCTGGAGTTAAATCCTGGCTAAGGCATCATTTGTTATGTGAACTTGGCCTGGCAACTCAGTATTTCTGTTTTTCAGTTTCTTTATCCTGCTCCAAAGAATGAATGTGATGATACCTGAATTAGTTTATAGATGCAACTTAGCCCAGTGACTCATATATACTTGAAAATTAAAAATCTTCCAAACTTCCAAAATTTGCCGTGAGTGAAATAGCCAATGTTACAACCAGCTACTTTTGGCATTATTATTAAAATTATTTCATCACAATGCTAACTGACTGAGGAGACACGTTTGTTGTTTATTGTCTGGAGATTTAACTCTTCTTTATATAAAAACAGACCAGATATAGGGTAGAATTTTTGCGTCTTTAAATCTCAATATTTCTGTGCTTCAGATTCCTCATCTTATCCCAGGGAGAGGCTGCAGGGATATTTTAAAATCTTTCTTTATTTATTTTGAGGGTTCAAAACCACAGGACTTTAAAAAGTAAAATGCAGAACTTCAGTAACAAGACAGAACTCAAGATCTCCTGATCCCAGAACATCAATAATAATGTGAATTAATAGCTGTTCTTTTGATCTCATGTTCTTAGGTATACAATCATTCTAATGTCACAAATAGGCTTTAAGGAAATTGTGAGAGACTACATGTGATTTTTATAAAAAAATAAAGTATCCTAAACTAAACATAATTTTCAAAATTCATTAAGAAAAAAATACCCAATGTTGTAATTAGCCTGTAAAAAAATACACAGGTAATGATATACTGACAACTCTGGACTTACAGTTTGATATATATTCTTTTAGTATATCACTAATGCCATTTAAAAAATTTTGTTGATAATGAAATCTTCAGGGATGTCCAAACTTTTGTTGTCTTTGGGCCACAATGGGAGAAGAAGAGTTGTCTCTGGCCACACTTTAAATACATTTGGCATGTAATCTCAAAAATTATCATGCTTTAAGCAAATTTATGATTTTGTGTTGGATCTATAGTCATCCTGAGCCACATGTGACCAGGTTGTACAAACCTGTCTTAGAAGCTCTTCAGTTTCTGACCATATTTCAAAAAAGGATTCGTAAACCTCACTCACATAGTATAATAGGCCTGTCCAGAAAAAGTCCAGCCACTGTTAATAAAACAAAAATGATTTGTGTGACATATTTGTAACCTGGCAGCCAGGGAGAGTATACTGGAATATGCACATGTGTGAACAATGACAACTTTACTGTACTAGTGAGGGCAGTAGACACTCTTAAGTAAACATGTGTACTGTGTGGTCATCACATTCAAAATGACTGAGTGAGTTGAGCAACAAATCTGCATCCAGTTCTGCATTAACCTTGAATGTTCCTCTGCAGCAACTATTTGGATGATTCAGAAGGCTGCAGCTATGAGCAACTGGTGATTGGTAGGTCCATCATGACGATGTGCCCACTCATGCATCATGTTTCACGCAGAGATTTTTTGGAGAAACATCAAATCACCCAGGTGTCCCAGGCCCTCTGCAGCCCAGATTTGATGCCTTGCAACTCCTGGCTTTTCCCAAAACTAAAATCACCTTTAAAAGGGAAGAGATTTCAGACCATTGGTGAGATTCAGGAAAATACGACAAGGCAGCTGATGGTGATTAGGAGGACTATGGGAGGTTCCAAGGTGGCTACTTTGAAGGGGACTGGGCATCATTGCCCTATGTACAATGTTTCTTGTATTTTCTTCAATAAATGTCTCTATTTTTCATATTACATGGCTGGATGCCTTCTGGACAGACTTCATGCTAACAGAAAGCTTCCTTCTTAGTGAGGTTTTATGAATTTAATTCTTACAGAAAGTGATTCCTTTCTAAAGATATTTCTTTAAAATTTTACACAATCAGTATTTGTTTTCTAGAAAAGCTGATTAAGTTAGTAACTATTTCTCATGGTTTTCTTATTTCTCTATAATGTTTTCTAAGCAAAATAATAATTCTTTCAAACCTTTCTCATGTGAGATTTTTTCTAAGTCCTTCATTGTATTGGTTGTTGTCTGAATACAATCCTGTGCATGATACTCAATTTTGAAGACAGTCTATCATATATCTTCTGCCCAGTGCAGGGCATAGTTCTCTGTCACCATAAGTTGCTTCAATAATATGCACTGTGGAGGCAAACTTAACTCTTATTAGGTAAGTGGAATCTCTGGAACTTTTTCTCACAAACTGATATGATTCCATGACTTCCCATTCTGTTGCTGAATTTGCTTTTTGAAACAACTTCACATGTATAGTTATTTCTATTACTTTACATATCTTCAGTGCTGTCACAATCTTTCTCCTGAAATTATTATCATGCTATTAAAATTTTCATACTTATTGAATACTTGATAATACACAGATAATGCTAAGGAGTTATTTGACAGTCATGACAATCATATACAAAATATAATATTTAATGTTATGTCTACTTAATTATAGTATTTTTATTTTGTGTCTACTTTTGTCATTTGAAAACTTGATAAGACTATCTTAACTCATCTTTTATTCCACTAATATAGAAACTTTAGAAAGTGAAGAACAATGACCGAGTTGATTAATATGCTACCAAAATGTTTTTCTTAATTTAAACAAGAATAGAATCAGGTTTAGCTGGGGTTTTTTGGTATATCTACCTTGATATGTCATGGGTATTCCACTCTCATATGTCCAGGAATTTACTTCTCAATTTCTTTACTTCTTCTCTATTTACCCTTTTCTCAAGCCATGAAACTTGGGACGAAATCTTGCTTTTCTCCGGCCTACAGGAATTATTTCCCTGTACACTTATTGTATCACCATTGTTACTATTCTAATCCAATAAGTAATCCCTCTATTATCTCTTTCTACCTGTCAAACCCATACTCACAGTTGCAGCCACATGATCTTTTAAAGAGGAAAATCCCTGATTATCATTTTTCTTCTTAATGCCTCTTAGTGTTTTTCCAGTGCTGTTAACAGTAAATTCATTCTTTAGGATGTCCTTTAAAATTCATCAAAATCTGCTAGACACGACAGACATTTAAATTCTACAGCAAATGTCCTCATTTGTCTTTGGTCTTTTCAAACATGACATTTCCCTTCTCCTCCTCTCTCTTCCTGCTCCTCCTCTCCTTCCTCTCTGCCAGATATACACTGAGGAATAAAAAAAGACACTGCCCTTGTGGAGCTTACACTGTAACTTGAGGAAATAAAAAAATAAGCAAATATACAAGTAAATATATGTTTTCACCAAATTTGCTTCCTCTACTACCTTTATTGACTAAAGTGTTCTGATATTCTCTGTGGAAGCTTGCACGCCACTTCCTCTTGAAAGCTTGCCCTGACTCTGCAGATCGTTACTCCCGCCTTCTGTATGTACAGCGTCCCTCTTCATTTTCAGTGTGTTACATTTTTCATTATTTGTTTAAGGTATGCCGTCTTTAATAGCCTGGAAACTCCATATAGGCACAGCCCATTACAAATTGTTCACTAATATATCCTCAAACCATTGTATGGTTCCTGGAAAAGAGAAGGTAATCAATAGCTATTTACTACATGATTGATTGATGAACTCCAAATTGAATATGAAAACACATATTCACTTTGCACTTTAACCAAATGATTCTATCTTATTTCTGCAGAGTAACTACAGAAATCTAAAAAAGGCTTTATTTAGGTTTTCTACTTGGAATGTCTGAATAGGAAATAAAAAAGGGAGGATCATCTTACTAGATAAAAATTCATGTTAGAAAGTTACCATGATCAGAACAATGTGATACTTCCATAACAATAAAGAACCTATGAATGAGTTAAGTATCCTTAATCCCGCATAGTGCTTTGTAACATATAACAAATTGTGATTTTTTAAATTGTTAACATTTCATATCAAAGATAAAAATGAATTATTTAAAAACAATGTTGGTACAACTCACTACTTTTTGAGGAAAGATCTTAAATGGCTATTTACAGTACAAAAATAAATCTCACCTTTTAAATAAAATTATTTAAGGTGAATTAAAAATTCAATTGTGAAAAATTGAACCATCATATAACAAAAATATTAGTAGATAATTAAGTAATTTTGGAGTTAAGGAAAGCTTGTTCTAAGAAAGGTTATAATGTTCAAGTTCAGGAAATTTTTAGCCAGGATATTAAGTGATTGGTGTCTCTTTCTTTGAATATTATATGAATGGCATTTTCTGAAAAGCACCCTTGCAGTGTTTATCTTAACCTGTCATTTATCCTAATGAATAAAATCATGATTGTCTTTGTCTTTCTTTTTTTTAAATTTTTTGAAGATTTTATTTATTTATTTATTTTTTGAGAGAAGGGAAGAGAGGGAGAGGAACATCAGTGTTTGGTTATCTCTCAGGTGCCCCCTACTGGGGAACTGGTCTGCAATCCAGGCATGTGCCCTAACTGGGAAATTTCTCTGACATATTCCCATTGAGGAAATCTCCTACATTGGCACTCAATCTCAGGTTGGCACTCAATCCACCGAGCCATAACAGTCAGGGCTTGACTGTCTTTTTTTAGAGTAATTTTTAATCACTGAAGTAGCAAAACTTTAAGTAAATCATTTTGAAATGCCATTCTCGAATTGGGAATATTAACTGATATATATATTACACCATTAAAATATACTGTATAAATTGCTCTTAAATATCAAAACAAAGACATACATATAACACAGTGAAGAAAAATTAAATGTTTTATTAAACATTTCACTAGAAAAAAAACAGAACCAATCAAATCCATAGTATTGAAATTATGTTGTAAGTAAAAGAAGTTTCAATTAAAATAAGGTGTATGCTGTTTAAAAATTCTACTATATCTGTGATGAAATAAGTGTGGAAAAACAGGCAATCTTATTGTCCACTTCTTGTAAATTCTAAAAATTGTTTTTTTTTTTGTAAATTGTCACTAAATATATCAAAATGCATGAATATATGTATAATCTAAAACTTTGTCTTAAATAAATGATTGCATATCTCTTGCATATCTCTTGTATAGATTTTTAATTTTTGTATTTTGTATGAGAGTAAAAATTGAAAAACAAATTAAATGTCCAATGTTAAAATTTGGTTGAAGAAGTAATAAATCCAAAATTTATTCTAAAAATCATCAAATCTATAATGACACGGAAGGATAGTGATGATAAAGTTTAAATCTAAAAAAGATTATAAAACAATAATATAGTATAATTGAATTTTTTGTAAATAATGCATACATGTGTATGTATAATTTATATTGCAAAAACCTTCTGCAAGAAATTACAACGAACTCTTAAAGATTAGTATATTTAGGCGGTGGAATTTATGACAGTGTTAGATTTTGAGAGCTTTTATTAGATGTTAAGAATTGGATTCCCTGAACTCACAATCCTGTATTCCCTTAATTATAAGATATGTGAATCTCAGTGGCTCATTTTCTCCATTAAAAATGGTAGTAGTAATAGTATCCACTTTAGTTATTTTGATGATTAGAATAGTTATTATATGTAGATCACTTAGAAAAACTTTGTATAGGATAGGCACTCAAAGAGTTAACTTTTCCCTTTTGTCATTTTAATTATTTTTACAATGATTTTCATTACTTTTGTAATTTAAAATAAAACTCATGTCACTGGGAAGTCTCTATGTTATCTCTTGATATGAGAGACCTTGATAAAGATCTCCTAATGAGACCTTTTGGATGACAAAGCTTAAATTATTAAATTTGTTAAGTAAGTCAAGGAAAACCTATACAAATTTAGTCGATTTTTTTCATTGGAATTATTTATAAAATTATTAAAATTAAAATTATTTATAATTTTATCAAATATTATTTTTATAGCATCTCTTCTTAAAAGTCATTTCCTTAGTTTCTTTTTGTATACAAGTCTAACTCATCTTATTTCTAATTTAAATATTATGATTGACCTTCTGATCCCATTCTCTCCTATTTTGATCTTTTGATTAACTGAGATTATGTTATTCATATTCTCGTCAGCCTGCTGTAGTCTGTTTGGTAACCCACCCACCCTTAGCCAGTTCCACTTCCAAAGGTTTAATTCTTTGAAGGAAATCCTCTATTTCTCTGACATATTCCCATTGAGGAAATCTCCTACATTGTCTCTGTTACTCACTCTACCTCAAGGGTGAACAAATTGTTTGCTGGGTGAATGACTTGTTTCCGAGGTGAATTATGAAAGACTTAGGCAGACTGGCATGATTCTATCTACTCTTCTCTTTTTGAAACTTCCTTCCTACAGAGGCAGCACAGTCCGATTTGCTCTTGGGTCTGAAATAAGCTGAAGTGATTGCCTGAGAAACTCAGTGTGGGACCCATGGTGTCCTACTAAGCCAGTGAAAACAAGGCAGGAAGAAAGAAATCAGGGCAAACTCCTAGCAAGTGGAATAAGAAAATACAACCCAACATCACAGGCCAACAACCAGCTAGGTCATCTTACCAGAGTCTGCACCTCCGCACACAATCACAGGAAACAGTGTATAGCAAGAAACTAATTTGGTTGTCAGAGAAGTCAGCAACAATAAGGACTAGTTAAAACCAGTTCATTCCAAGATATAGGGAAAAATAACCTCACATTGACCCGGAAGCTCATTATGTCATTATTATAATAAGAGCTGATACCAAAAGTAGACCAATGAAAAGGAAGGAACTCCCAGCTAGTAGGCAGTGAGAATTCGATATCACAAAGTTTAAAAACATACCCTTCAAAACACAGAAAACCCCAAGGACTGACTAACCACACACACAACTCACTTGTGGGGTCTCTGGTGTCCACGCGGATGTATACTTGTGCGTCTTTCACAGTAGTGCCCTGTGAAATTTGCAACCAGGGGTACATCAGGCAGCTCAACCCCTGATCCTATCTCCAGGAACTTATGTCCTGGCCTCTTTCTTTTCCTCTACCTGAATAAAACTTGCTTTCATCCTCACTTCAACTAGTTCTTGAATTCTTTCTTGCACAAGTCAAGAGTCTGAAGGTCTTGGCCCACGCAGGGGCAGGGCCATCCTCACTTAGAAGTGGTCTGGTGTGAAGGGAAGCAGGAAAGAGGATGACAGTAAGGAGCTCTATTTCATTAGCATTATTGCCAAGCACTTTGTTCACAGATCAAAAGTCATCACGTCTACTCAACAAGTTATAATAATTCAGCTGACCTTTTTATCAAAATAGTTTTGTGTCCATTTCAGAACATGAAAGAGAAAGACAGGTTATTACCTACTTATCTCTTATGTAATACAATCTTGAAAAATTCTATCCTTATTCTCCCTAATTTAAAGGAAAAGAGACAAAGCAGATATTCTTATTAAGCTTTCTCTATGCTTCTAAGTCCACTTGGGACCCCAATTGACATCTCAGATGTGGATGTGCTACAATCCTTAAATTTGATCAATTATTTGTAGGCATTGTATTTCAGCTCCAAATTTCCTTCTCCCACCCCAATTTTGGTTATTTTTCTCCAAATTCTCCATACTAAATTGTGGATTAGCATATGGCATCTAATAACAACATCCTTGGCTTTGAATTCCTCTTCTATTGCTATTGGCTTTGTTAACTTGGGCAGGTTTTGTTGCCTGTACAATGAAGACAAAGATGCTAAGTGCTCTTATTTTGCTAATGAAAGAGTTTCTTATACATAATAACTTATCTTTAGTTAAAATAGTATCATGCCTTTAATCTTGACCCACATTCTTCTCAGAAACTCGATTATCTAGTATCACCTGAAAAAGCAGTATAATATTAAAGCTATTAATCATGTACACTATTTTGTAAATCTTAATATATTTATGTCAAGAGATTTTCAAAAAGCAGGAATGTTAACAGCAGATATATTTGATAACTATCATAATAGTTAAAATCCATCATTATAAGTATACATTTTCCTTAGTATTAGGAAAGCATCAGATATAGAATAATTACTTATTACTTATCATATTTAATAATCCATGTAGCCATTAAATAATATTTAACATTAATGATTTGATAAAAAAGGCTTTAGGTGATAGAGAAGTTTATATTTTATATTCAAATTTCTTATAGATGGGTATGGCAGGAATGTAAATATAATATGATGTGGAAAACGGCATCAATACAGGAGTTAAATAAGTAAATTACTATTGGTTCTTGAGATAAATGAAAAACAGGCTTTAGCTGGAATGATCCAAACAGTGGAAGGAAAGATATTGGAGTTACTCTAAACAGTGAGGAGGTGATATGATTTACAGATCCAAAAATAAAGCATTTATAAGAACTTGTCTTGTTATATAAATTCAATTTTACATTTAATAGTATTTCCAAGTTATTATCTCACTAAATAAGGATTTCGAGTGAATTAATTGGAAATTCAGCAATATTTTTTTCATAATAAGAGCTATATTTTGGAGCACATTCCAACTCACGTTAAAATAACAATGACTACAATCCATCCCCCTCAAAAATCCAAACAGAGCATCACTTTGTGAAAGGCTGGAATAGAGTGTTTTTTGAGGAATAAAAATGTATTTCCTCTACATGGCATCTAAGACAAAACACGTGTTAGCTTTGGGTAATATTTATCCCACTTTGCAACTGCTATTATTTTAAATTGTGTGTTATTTTAATTATTTAATTATCTGATTTCTGTTTTCTAATTTTTTTTATTTTGCCACATCTGGAAAGCAATATTTTTGGTCAATGAAAACAAGCTATAGTAGTTTATAATTCATATTACAAAAGAATAAACAGAATTTCAGAAACAATTGCCAGAACAAAAATCCTTTGACTTACTTGTATTTTCCTTGTCATCTATCAACAACGATAGATGAACGAAGACACAAAACTTTATTAGCTACTTAGGGAAATTACTTGTTTACAGAAAGCCTATAATTGGATCCTAAATATATTAGCGCCTGAAAGTCTTTGGAAGCAATGCTCATGATGCAGGAAGATAGTCAAGTAATTTGAAACTCCAATTTTGTTTGAGGATTTAAAATGTGCCCAATGTCATATAAAACCATAGACAGTATTGAAATATGGCCAATTTTTTGCCTTATCTTGGGATTTCAAATGACATTTTTCTTTTAAGTAGGAATAATGGGAGGGAGTTCTGTTTGATTTGAGCCAAAGCGTTATTTAAGACAAGCACATGCTGTGTCATCTTGCATGCAAAGCCTTCCTTAGATGAGAAACTGAAGCAGACACATTGCATGGAATATATTGAAAGGAGACCTAAAACATAGTTGTTTATCAGGATTTCTAATTGTGAGGTGCTTTGAAGTCTTCAGGACAGCAGTTTGTTTCTATAGAGTTTGGGGATGAGAAGGGTGGGAATTATCTCACTGGTATTTCCTTTCTTTCAGAGGAGCCATTATGTGAAAGATTAGAAACACATTCTCTGCAAGAGTCAAAGTTAAAACTGAAATAAAACAGATGCTTCTTATAGATAAGATGACAATTTGAGTCTCTTAGGAGAATTGTATTATAGTTTGTTCTACAAGCTTTGGATATACTAAGTATATCTGTATGTAGATTTCAGATTAAAGATTTTTTTATTAAAAAGCATTTTTAATAACACAAAAGAGGTTTCTGTTGCTGTGTCCCACAGCCGTGCTCACACACTCCATTTTTGATAAAAGACTTCTTTCCAAGACTATAGAATCAGAAAATGACACATGCTTTCCCCGACAACCTTGGTGCTAGAGCTAGTTGTATAATCTAATACTAGCCAGCAGATCTCAGAAGTCTGAAAAATTTTCCTCCTTATTAAAAGTGAATGGAAGACATCGTGTCTCTTCATTGCTTGATGTCTGTATACGATGCCTGGAAGTTGGTGAGCCCAATCTGTGACTGTGACAGGAGAGACAGCATGCAAGCTGCAGATGGCATAGGAGAGAGGTGATCACCACCACCATCATTAGCTGCTTCATAAACTTGCAACATCGATATTAAAATTTCCCTACCATTATCTTATCCTTCTTACATTGTGAGACAGTAACACCCTAATTTGTATTTATTTTTAGAAAGGAATTTCAATACTTGTAGCCACACATATTACAACCACAACATAGAATGATTCTATTTTCACTACAAGAACAATACATTTTGGTAATCTGATGGCCAGGTGTGATGAATACAGCCTAGGGCGATCACCAATGGCACCCTGGAGCAACACCCTCTCCTTTAGTGTGGGGAAAATGTGTGCACTGCTTCTAATCAATAGAGTATGGGAAGATGGTTAGTTAGGTTAGGTTACATTGTAAGACTCAATTTTAGCACACTAAACTGAATTCTCCAAAGGGCCACATTGCAAAGAACTCAAGCTGAATGCCACCCTGGCTGACAGCAATAAAAGAAAAGAAGGGGAGACCTCAGTCTTGCAAATATAAAACATTGAATTCTACCAATTATGTGAGCTTGAAAAAGAACACTGAGGTCCAGAAATTAACTCAACCCAGCAACCTCTTTCTTGGAGTCTTGTAAGACCCTGAGCCTAGTCTAGTCAAACTGTTACCAGAGAAACCTGGTTCTTGCCAATACAGTAAAGAATTACAGATCAGCAAACCTACTAGCATTGCAAACAAAGTGTATCAGTGCTATGTTGCCATGGGAGAGCAAAAGCAAGGTGGCTAGAGGAAGGGTGGCCAGAAGCTGGGTAGCCAAAAAATGCATAGCCAGGGTCCTGGTAACCAGAGGCCTCTGGCCAGAGGCTGACTGGCCAGGGGCCTCCTAGGTGGCATGAAGGGGCCAAGAGGGCCAAGAGAGTGGGTCCTTTGTTCTGAGAGGTTAAATAGTTGGTGGGGTGGATGTGAAGACGTTACATTTTGACTGATGGGTAAAGGTGGTGCCATCTTTCCTCTACTACCCAAATGCAGGTATGTGTGGGTGTCTGTTAGCCAGAATCCTTATCTTATTCCAGACTCTATTTGTTCATTTTCCATATGTGACAGAGAGGCAAGCAGTTAACCAAAGTTGTTTTTTGGGCTTCCTTTGGGCACTGTATACCCCTACCCTCCCCACTTCTAGGCCTTGGAATGAATACACAGTCTCAAGGTTTTCCTTTCCCAGATAGTGAAGCTGACAGATACAGACTTTCAAGGGCTTCCCCCTGCACTGTCATCATTTACTTCTGCTGTTCAGAATGCCTGGCAGCCTTATCCAACCAGGCTCAGGACTACTGGGTGAACAGGTAAGACATGTCTTCCTTGGCTTTTAGCTCCCTGTATTAAGTTCTTTGTTAGATTGCAATGGTGAGGTTCTGCCTTTGTTTCCCCTCTGGCCACTCATTCCTAGCTCCTACTGTAACATAACCATATTCAGATTCCTGAATTATGGATATCATGTAATAATAAATGCATGTTATTTTATGCCTCTGTTCTTCTGGTAATTTGCAATGCAGTACTTGATGACTGACACATCAGGTCACCAATACTTACTTTGATGGGTCATTTTGATATCACAATTACCTGAAATCTGCCAAATTTAAAGTTGAGGCCTCTGTGTCTAATAATTCATACAATATTTATTTTCTAACAATTTGTCATTTTTATTAACTATTTCATCTTTTTATAGGCATTGATGACATTTTCAGATAAAATGTGCATCATTAAGCTTTCTAAAGCAACCTTCTATTATGCTTCTTCCCTAAAAGGTGTCATCTTCTTTTGGCCTATAAAATTGGCTAATATATTTGTAGAAATTAAATATTAGCACCTCGTGACAGGGTGAAAAGTAGACACTTTCATACCATACCAATGGGCATAATGAATTGCACAAACTCTTTAAAGATTAATTTGACAATACATTTTAAAGTCTTAAAAATATTGGTATTCATTACTTCTATTTATTAAATAATTCAACCCAAGTGACTAATCTAGTACTGCAGACATTTAATCAAATTCTACTTGTCCAAAACAAAGTTCAAGATTGTCCTCTCAAACGTACCCTTCAGGCACTGCCAAAGTTCACCATTTCAGTAAATGTTACTTCTTTCCCCGACTTGTTCCGGCCTGGGCCACTCCTTTTCATCATACTCTTTATCCTTCAAAATCAAGTGCTGACAATTTACAATTGCCATTTCCTCTTTCTAAATAGAGGAATTTCTTTAAAACATCATGTCATTGATAGTTATTAATAACTAGGCTATTATCAAGAGAAGATTCTTCAAACACTTCTCTTTGCATAGTTACAAGGATCACCTCACCCAGTCCCTGTTTCCTGATTATATTGGTGGCTTTCTCTTGGACAATTCTGAGTAAATAACAAGACACAGAATGTTAGATCTAAAAAGACCTTGCATTTCAACTAAACAAAAAGTATTATTTCATTAACGAGATAAGGGTCCTGAATGTTTTAAAATGATGTCCCCTTAAGTTATGTAGAATTAAGGGTAGATTTATTGATGTTTTGGACGTTGTTCAGGTTCAAGTTAATTTTATCTTCTGCTTTAAACTAGGTGAATTGACTTTAGTGTATGGTGTAGCTTCAGTTTTATTATAAAAAATATCATTTTAGTTAATGGAAAATCAAGGTATATAACCCTGGAAACTTCCTATATTTTTCTTTTATCCTGAAGTGAATCCCGAGTACTTTTTTCGATTCAGATGCAAGTTTGAATCTTGACTCTCTCGCGGAACAGCTGTAACCTGGAGCAGATTACTTCCCCACCTCTCACTTTTCTCACTTATTATGCGGTGTAATAATCATATCTGTTTTAAGGTTGTTGTGAGCCCTAAGTAAAATTTAAAATTTTATAAGGCTTTGTACAATTTGTCACAGAATAAGTGTTCAAAACAAGTCAGTTGTCACCTTGTTGCTCTTATTTTTGTTTCTGTAATGGCAAATTATACTTTAGTGATGAACTAATTGGAATATAAATGCTATAAGAAAATTACATTGTGATTCTATTTAGAAAACTATTAATTTTCTATACAAAATCAGTGTATTTATGATTTCATTGTAATTGCAATAAAAATTCTTCTGAAAAAATACACAACCATTGAACTAATTACTAAAACAATAGTTGGAGCTAAAATATTCTTGAATCTACCAAATAGAATATTCCACTAATTTCTGGAAATTGATTTGCCTTGTCTTCAATAACAGTCTTTCTTATAACATCTAGTCTAGGTTTTTTCAGAACGCTAACCATCATGAGGGAAAAAGGGAACATTGGCACAAGGTTTTCATTTAATTGGATTAAAAATTTTTACTGTGAAATTTATTCCTTCTGGTTCAGGTATCCAATTCTGTTGATGAGTACATTAATTATTTAGTAAATATAATATCTATTATTAATATAAGCAAACATAATCTATAGGATGCTTATCAACCTTGGTCACCTAGACCTGATATCATTATTTTCTACTAGTTTTTTTTGCCTCCAATGCTATGAGAAGTATGTAACTATTTACTATCCACAGTAGTTTCTGAAGAGTAAGAATGCCACTTTGACTTGGGAATAAATGCATTGATTAATAAAGTGAATGAGGCAACTGCTAATTTAGTTCCCACTCAATGATTGGTTGCTTTTCCCAAGGCCATAAATTATTGGCAGAATTTTAATTACAACTATATTATGCCGAATTATATTCATACACTTCATTCTTGTTTTTATCAAGAATATATGAAGTTCCACTTCAGTCAAAGCTGTAGTAATTATAATTTCTTTCTCATCCTACACATTTTCTCTTATAAAAATTTAACCTAGAGAATTGCTTTGAAATTGGCTTCACATTGGATAAGAAAATTAATTGATAAAGATATTTAAATTATTTTTCTCTTTCATTCTAATTTTTTTCATATTTCATTGAAATGTGCTTAGGTTTTGCATTTGCTGAGTCACAGGAATATTCTAACTAGTTTTTATCTTTTGCTTTTACTATTTTTGTTTTTATCTCAAGTGAATATCTATTTATTAAGTAATAACATGGCAGTTTTATAATTCAATTATTTTTTAAATTAGTGTGAATCAGAAAGCATAAGGCCAATTCAAGTGGGGTATACTCCCTACACAAAATATGTTAGGTTGTCCAACATATTAATTCAAAATTATTCTATTGAGGTGATATCAAAACAAACAAGCATTATGATAATGAGATCGTACATTCCTATGTTTGAAAAAACTTTACAACAATATTTTTAATTCTTAGGACTATGTATGGTAGTATCATTCTCCTTTTAGAGATGAACAACTTAAAGCTAGCAGCTGTAATTAAAATTGACTGGAGCACACAATTAATTAGAGCCTGGTCATAATGTGACCCATCCCTGCCTGAATTTAGAGCAGATGTTCTTTTAAGATAACATAATTATTCTCTCAAATAAAGGTATTGACTAATTGTAGCTAAAACACTTGGGGGCATGGGAGTTTTTAGTGCTGAAAATGTCTGGAGGAGAGAAGAATCATTTGAATTTCATTTTGCTTTTTTGATGGCAAGGGGCTTTTGAAACAGTTTTAGGAAAAATCTTAAGTTGCAGGGTTTTCTTTGTTTACACATCTTTTAAAACACCATTGGATAAAACACACATATTACTGTGCACATATACACACACTTATGCCCCACATTATTTTCATTTAGGATAATCAGCAGTCATGCCATTTATAGCTTCATATGTTTTGAAAAACTCTTTAGCATCCTGGGTGTGAGGTTGATTACATGCTATGTTAAACTCTGTTGTAATGATGAAACTAAAATGTATTTTTATTATTTAGTAATTATTGTGATTTTTTCATAGGTACAAACTATATCTAGGCCTTTGCATATGCTGTTTCCTCTAATGAAATTTCACTCTGCAACCACAGATCAATTGACAAACAAAATGTAACCTACATTTACCAAGAAAACTTGGAAGTACATTTTAGCTTATCTTCTTTATACAGTATTTGAAATTTCTTAAGAGCAGGAATTACTTCTAGAGCCAAACATGAACCTTACCATAGTGTTGTAAAGCTTATTACCTTCATAAAAGACTCTTGAATAAAATATTAACTAATTAAGCTTTTGACCAAAAACTAACTCTTATTGCCACTAATTTTCACATACTTATAAAAATATTGTTTGGAAGCAACATAAACAAAACCAAATGAGAAAACATGTACTTTTGTGAACAGAAATAACAACAAAAAATATTCAGTGACTACCAGGGGCATAGAGTACTTGTCTCACCCTTACTCACAGAGACGTCAACAAAATCAAGATTGGATCACTTATATGAGATTCAGAAGTGACTTTGAAGCAACTAAGTCAAAAATAAATTTAAAAAATGAAATTGAATCTATGTATAACACTGAAAACAACTTCCTGGTAATTATTTTATTTAGAAATAGTCAAGCCAGTTGAGATTGTAATGAAAATATATCATCTGTAAATATCTTTACTCATTTAGAGAAGTGATATTTATGAAATATGTATCATGGTTCATATTTTGGGTTAGTGTTTTCTGGCTCCAGTCTGAGCTACTGCATAGGCTATTCTTAGCATTTTTACTCTAAAATAATCTGACTTCTGTCCTCAGCTCTACCATCCTCAAAAAAAAAAAAAAAACATAATGACTAAAAGAACTTACTGTAAATAGGAAGTTTATTTGGAATATAATTTTGGATATCAGAGATCATTTTAGTAATGCAATTCGTGTTAACAATTCAATAATTTAAAAAATGGACTAAACTCTTGCTTTCCCATTCTCTTTTTTGCTTTTGTACTTTTACATAACATGCATGCATTTATCTTATTTTTAAACATTTCTATGTCTCTATGACTCAATTGACCTCACCCTCTTTTTCCAACAGTTTTTCCTCTTGCAACATAAGATTGTTTACAGCTGATGGATAAATTCAAGCGAGGAGACAGTAGATACTGTTAAGAGGAAAAACAAGAGGAGAAGTCAGATACTTATTTCTATGTAAATGAAGTACTGGAAGAAGTTTTCTTCCCTGCTGTTTCAGGATGGATGTTGGATCCATGGCAGTAATGCTGCAGAGGTCTGTTAAGAGACTCCGGGATTTGGGCTGGTGCCTTCTTTATGCTTAAAGGCACAGCTGGTGCAGGTGCATTTTCAGCCATAATAACTAATAACATTCCCAGAGGAAACATTCGACTGTGGTAAAACAGACAGAAATCTATTATAAATGTGAGTGCAATGTCAATATTTACAGAAGGAGGTCAAATAACAGAATTCTATTTGGTAAATGTCAGTACTGTATGAGTAGAAAGCATTCACAATATTTGCATTCCCATTAGAATGATATGTGAAAACCCATAAATATTTCATAATTTTTTAAATTTGCATTTCCCTCCCTCACCAGAAATTCCCCTTCTTGCAATTTCTCTGAGTCTTACAGTTCAATATGTTGCTTAAGTGCTTTCAGTATTTGAGGTTATGTGGTGAGCCAATGGACTAGTATGATGTTCACATGTCATAACTTACTGTGACGTACTGGATGCTTACATTCAGATGTGAACCTTAGACCTGAAAGTTCCTTCTAATGGGAATCCACTCAAAGGTATAGACAGATCTTTACTTAGTCACCTTAAATCAACTATTTGTGTCTTACATTGACTCGTTTATTGTGCATAGAATTCAGCATAGTGAGATGAATAAGATCAATCAGATGCGATCACAATTGTTTGTTTTTAACACAGATAAGACCCTAAATACTATTAAATTTATAGTGAGAGATACATAAATACTTAGAAATATATATATAATGTATTATCATGGTGTTTGATTTTGATACCAATATTGAAAATGTATGATTACTTAAAACTAGAACTTGGGAGTGGGAGATGTACTGGTAATATTTTGATCAATAAACTTAGTCATTGCTTTCTGTTAAGAGAAGTAAAGATTACCCATTTACAAATTATAGAAATCGAGTTGACCTTTCACTGGAGTCTACTTACTATTACCTTCCTTATTCCAGTACCTAATAGCATTCAGTTCAAGGGTGGGGAGGGCTGATGTAGAGCTCATGGAGTCCTTGTCCTCTAGAGATAGGTTTATTAAGAAAAAGCATGGGTGGTCCTAGAAACAGGTCTCATAAAAAGTTATAAAGTAAGTTTAAGAAAACATCTGATTCCAGATGTGAAATCAGATTTTAATCTAATTTTAACAATTTTTTTGTTTCAATGTAAAATTTATTAATTTTAAATAGTGGTGATAACTTCAATATTTAAAAAAGCATTGGATTGTTCAAAGAAAACCTACCCTAGCAGCCTACTTCTGGTTATAGGTCAAAAGTTTCTCTCTCTCTCTTTTTAAAAATTAATTAATTAATTTTTAACTTTAAATTTTCTTTTATTTTTTTATTTTGTTTCACTTTTTTATTGTTGTTCAAGTACAGTTTTCTCCATTTTCCGCCTCCACTCCCCCCACCCCAGCCATCCCCAACTCCCAACCCTGATCCCACCCCGCCTTTGATTTAGTCCATGTGTCCTTTATGAATGTTCCTGAAAACTTTTCTCCCTTTGCCCCTCATTATCCCCTCCCACCTTCCTTCTGGTTACTGTCAGTTTGTTCTTAATTTCAATGCCTTTGGTTTTATTTTGCTTGTTTTTTTTTGTTTGTTTATTAAGTAAATTCCACTTATAGATGATATTATACGATATTTGTCTTTCATTGCCTGGCTTATTTCACTTAGCATAATGCTCTCCAGTTCCATCCATGCTGTCGCAAAGGGAAGGAGCTCATTTCTTTCTGCTCTGTAGCATTCTGTCATATAAGTGTACCATTTTTTTTATCCATTCATTTACTGATGTGCACCGAGGTTGCTTCCAGCACTTAGCTATTGTAAATTGTGCTGTTACGAACACTGGGATGCAGAGGTTCTTTTGGATTAGTGTTTCAGGGTTCTTAGGGTATAATCCCAACAGTGGAATTGCGGGTCAAAAGGCAGTTCCATTTTTAGTTTTGTAAGGAAATTCCATACTGTTTTCCACAGTGGCTTCACCAGTCTGCAATCCCACCAACAGCGCACTAGGGTTTCCTTTACTCTGCACCTTCTCCAACACTTGTTGTTTGTTGATTTGTTTATGATGGCCATTCTCACCGGTGTGAAGTGGTCCCTCTTTGTGGTTTTAATTTGCAACTCTGTGATGACTAGTAATGCTGAGCATCTTTTCATATGTCTCTGGGCCCTCTGTATGTCCTCTTCAGAGAAGTGTCTATTCAAGTACTTTGCCCATTTTTTAATTGGGGTTTTTGTCTTCATGGAGTGAAATCTTGGGAGTTCTTCATGTATTTTGGAGATCAAACCCTTATCTGAGGTATCATTGGCAAATATGCTTGCCTATACGGCTGGTTCTCTTTTTATTTTAATGCTGTTTTCTTTAGTCATGCAGAAGCTTTTTATTTTGTTGTGATTCCATTTGTTTATTCTTTCCTTTATGTCCCTTGCTGTAGGGGACATATCGATGAAAATATTGCTGTGTGGAGTATCTGAGATTTTCCTGCTTATGTTCTCCTCTAGGACTTTTATGGTGTCACTACTTGTATTTAACTCTTTTATCCACGTTGAATTTATTTTTGTGTACATGATATCAAACTGTATCACAAGGCCACTGTAATCAAAATAGCCCAGTACTGGCATGAGAATGGAAACATAGACAATGGAACAGAATAGAGAGCCCAGAGATAAACCCAAGTCTCTATGGTCAGTTAATATCCAACAAAGGGGGCAGAAGCATAAAATGAAGTGAAAATAGTCTCTTCAACAAATGATGTTGGAAGATCTGGACAGCTACATACAAAAAAAGAAACTCAACCACCAACTTACACCATAATTTTAATAAGATTTTAGTTTGATCCCATGTGAAAACTACATGGTAGCTTTCACTAAAAGCTCTCATTCAAATATTTTGTAAGTGCACTTACAGTCCATGGCTTTAAGGAGTCTTCCATGGTCAGCCAACATGAACCTTGTTGAAAATTACTAACCCTGCTACCTCTATTTTAAGGCATTTCTCTCAACTAAAAAATGTGACTTCTCAAAGAAGTGATGTACTAGCCTGGGGAATTCATGACACCTAATTATGTTTGGTAATTAATGTGAAGCAAAATGAGTTAAAAATTTGCAGTGAGAATATAAAGGGTGTATAGAAGGCTATAGTGAGACTAATGGGATAATAGTATGTGTGTGTGTGTGTGTGTGTGTGTGTACACACACATATATATGTGTATGTGTGTATATATATGAATGAAATTGAAGCATTATCCCAGGTCATCCTGGTAGGATCTGAATCAACATAACTAGACTTCAATTCCCTGGGATTTGCAGAAAGACCACAAAGAAAAACCTTAAAAAAGATCTCTCCGTGGAAGCACATGTAGTATATTAGTCACCTGTTTAATCTGCTTTGAAGGCATCAGAAAGAGATTCTTAAAACCAGGTATATCCCTACGAGGGTATAGTGAATTATCTTAAATTTTGCCATTTGATACATACTCTATTTTCTCCATTTAAAAGTGGGACTTTTTATAAAGTATAGTATGGTTTCCAAACTTTTTAGACAAAATAAAGGCATTTGTTGACTATAAGATATATCCTAATTTCAGAAACATTACAAAAAAGTTATGCTTGAGGGAATAGCACATTCATTAAATATTAACAACATTAAATTTCAAATATTCCTCAGAAATTCACATTTTAGATAAATCTGTTCCCAACTGTAGTGGATGTTATAGTGTGATACTCCTAACTGCTCTTCAAAAACTGGTGTGTGGTGGTATTTCACTGTCATTTTAATTTGCATCTCTCTGATGGCTAGTGATGATGAGCATCTTTTCATATGTCTATCGGCTATCTGTACAACCTCCTTGGAGAAGTGTCTATTCAGATCCTTTGCCCATTTTAATTGGATTATTTGTCTTCCTGGTGTTGAGTCGGATAAATTCTTTGTATCTTTTGGAGATCAAACCTGTGTTCCATGTATCATTGGCAAATATGTCCTCCCATCTGGTTGGTTCCCTTTTCATTTTGCTAATGTTT
Organism: Carollia perspicillata; assembly: GCA_004027735.1. Lineage (NCBI taxonomy): Eukaryota > Metazoa > Chordata > Mammalia > Chiroptera > Phyllostomidae > Carollia > Carollia perspicillata. The sequence goes on from PVKM010002799.1 coordinate 31,921, forward strand.
TCTTTAGCCATGCAGAAGCTTTATAATTTGATGTAGGCCCATTTGACTATTTTTTCTGCTTTATTTCCTTTGCCCTGGGAGATACATCAGCAAAAATAATTCTACTTAATATTTTAGTTTATCCTGGCATATGGCATATGTAGGTGATCTAGTTGCATTTTCACCAATCTGAAAGAACTCATGCACCCCTATGTTCATAGCTTCACTATTTACAATAACCAAGAGCTGGCAACAGCCTAAGTGCCCGCCAGTAAATGAGTGGATCAAAAACCTGTGGTGCATTTACACAATGGAATATTATGCAGCAGAAAGAAAGAAGGAGCTCCTACCTTCTGCAACAGCCTGGATGGAACTAGAGAATAATATGGTAAGAGAAATAAGCCAGTTGGTGAAAGCCAAATACTATGTGATCTCACCTATAAGAAGAATCTAATGAACAAAATAAACTAACAAGCTTCAGAATAGAACCAGAGGCATGGAAACAAGGAACAGACTGACAACGACCAGGGCAGGGAGGATAGTGGTAAAAAGAAGGGGAAGGGACTAGTCAAAGAACATGTATGAAAGACACATGGACATGAACAACAGTGTGAGGACTGATTGTGGGAATGGGGGTTGGGCTGCGTGGAGGAGGATAAAGGGGAAAAATTGGGACAACTCTAATAGAATAACAAAAAAATGAGAAAAATGTTAAAAAATGCTAGAGAATTTACTATCTTCACTTTTAAGGGCTTAAAATATGTAATATTAAAAACATTCATGTTCCATCTTATCTCCCTAAACTCTTATAAGAAAAAAGAAAAACAGAAACTATAAACTACATATTTTTAAAACTTTCCACAACTTAAAAATTATTTTGCAATCAGAATGACCTTAAATACATATTTTGAACTAAATAGATATTACTTTCTGACTTTCAAGATTGATCTACTTAAGTTAATTAATTAATACACATTATATTATTGCATTTAAGATATGATTAAATGAGCTTGAATTTTAAAATTATATATCAGTTCAATTTCTTGCAATGATATGTACTAGTGTTATAACTTTCAGATTCAATGCCTTTATCTTTCAGCATCTTCACATTAGCCCTTGATGGTGTGGCTCAGTAGATTGAGTGCCGGCCTGCTAATCAAAAGGTCTTTGGTTCAATTCCCAGTCAGAGCACGTACCTGGATTATGGGCCAGATCCCCAGTAAGGAGTGCTCAAAAGACAACCACACACTGATGTTTCTCTTCCCTCTCTCCCTCCCTTCCTCTCTCTAAAAGTAAATAAATAAAATCTGTAAGAAATATATATATTCTCATTAATATAAAATGAAGTAACCTATCCAAAGTACCTGGAATAGCTGTGGCTGCTATGGCTTGATTTGTTGGAGTATTGTTCCATAACAAAAGGTCACGTGTTCCATTCCAGTCAGGGCACATATCTAGGGTGTGGGTTTGATCTCTGGTTCAGGTGTGCTCAGGAGGCAACTGATGGATGCTTCTCTTCTCTTTCGTGTTAAGGTTTCTCCCTCTCCCTTCCTGTCTCCCTTCTCTCTGTAAGAGCAATTAAGAAAATGCTTCAGGTAAGGATAAAAAATAAATAAAGTGCATGGAAAACTGCCTGATGGTATAGTTAAAAGTATTAATTTACTTTTTCTCTTCATTCTCCAAGCTTATTATTAATATTCTGTCAAATGATATAAGTAAAGTTTCTCCTTCAAGTGTCATAGAAGATCATTAATGAATGAATATCTTTATTTTTATTACTAAAAACAAGATCATACTTTAGTTAGATCTCACAATATTGTATAAGAATAATCTTAGAGGACCGATTGGTGATTTCATAAATAGATGTTTTATTATTGCTAAATTTGGTCAATTTCAGCAAATTAGCTATTTTTTAAAGAAGGAAGTTCACTAAATAATTTTGTCTAAGCAATTAATCAAAAATACTTTTGCTTTTATACTATGTATGTAGTTTTTGTGATAAGCCAGGTTTATACTAACATTACTTGTATTTGGTGAAAAGCAGTATGACAGAGAATTATAAATAGCGAATTATAAATAGCATATTATAAAAGTTTTTAAAATGACTTTTAAAACCACAACTTTGCAGTGCTATAGAATTATGCATTGAGATTTTTGAAATTACATTCAGGGTATTTCTATTTGACACTAAGAACAGACCTGAAAGAAGAAGTTCTTTAGAAATCAAATAGTTGTGTTTTCAAACATTCAAAATATTTAAGTGACATTTACAAACTTTTTAAGAAGACTGTGATTTTTCATACAAAAAAAAGCTTTTCTAAGTTAATCCTAGAGTTGACTGAAGATGGAGAAGCAGGAATTGCTTATTGAATATAATTTTTAAAAATATTTTTCTTTATTTTTAGAGAAGGGAAGGGAGGGAGAAAGAAAGGGAGGGAAACATCAATGAGTGGTTGCCTCTCACATGCCCCCCAGCCCATAACCCAGGCATGTGCCCTAACTGGGAATCAAACCAGCAACCCTTTGGTTCACAGGTCTGCTCTCAATCCACTGAGCCACACTAGCCAGGGGCAAAATGTTACTTTTTAAAATGTTAACAGTAGTTCATATCCAGATATTCTTAGGCAGATTTGGATAATGTCTTTAACTTTACAGCTCCTTTGTTTATGTTATTGCAAAATAAAGATATTTTCCCTCAAATAACTAACTGAAGAAGAGAAATATAGATTCATTTAACTGAAAAGCAATGGAAATTCTAGAAAGTACAATGTACATTTCAATTGTAACATATTAGCCACTTTCAAAAGGCCAAAGATAAATCAATTTAATTCCATAAATATACAGTTAATATGTGCTTTAGTACACCATGTTCTGACACTAATAGCAAAAGCAGCGAGCTTTACAATTTAAATATAACTATTGTAATACTGCTGCAATGGAAAATTAGGTAAAATTGCAGAAATAAAAAACATTATAATGAATATTAATCTCCCAATGTCCAGACTTCCATTATGTGTAGAATAGAAATAGCTGAATGGGAAATTTGGCTCTATCCAAAAATGAAATAAATTAAATGGTCTTCAGAATTTAAAATCTTCTGTGGTTTAAAAATACATTCATTGGCTTCTTATTACCACTGTGGTGCAACTTATATATGTATATAACATTATATATATAACATTATATTCAGCTTTCCAGAGTATGATTATCATTTATTCAATAATTTCAATAATGCTATGAATCTTGTTAATAACAAATGCATTAAGGTTTTCTTTTTGTGTTCAAATAGAAATTTTGTAATAATAATCTTTGGCAAGTAAAGTAATTCAACTATGAAATGCTATACCAGAACAAAACTTCATGTTAGAAATGTAGTTTGTTTTAAATGTCTAAAAATATATTATTTTTATTCAGTATACTTGATTTCATCATTTGCTTATCTGGATAAAATAGTGGATATCAAACTCATGTGAATAAAGCCAATAGATGAGAATACAGAAAAATTTGCAAGAAAAATTTAGTATAACTAAAGATGAAATGCAATTTATTCATTGAACGTGGCGAACGTGAAGAGGAGAGCAATTAAATTTTTTAGGGGGAGGTTAAAGAGTGGATCAATGAAGAGAATACAGTGTCACTATAGGGTACTTGAATTCAGACAACTAAGGTCAAGGAAATGAAGACGTGATTTAAGGTCCATTAATTTGCAGCCAGGTAGCATTATGAAAAATCCTGATATGCTAGAACAAGAATGTGCATGTTCATGCAACAGCAATTAATGTAATATAATTTATATTTAGTAAATTATTATTTTTCTTACCCTCAAGAAGCAGAGCATACAACTTATCAAAAGGCATTTTAAATAAGCCTGAAGAAATCTAAAATTAATTAGGATAATTTTTACTTGAAAACATATAACTACCCTTTTAATTTATCATCTGGGTGAACAATCAAGTTTTCTTTATATTTCTGGGGTATTTGAGCAAAATAATAACTGAGTGTGTGGACAACTATCTGATTGATTATCACAAATATGAGATATATAATATTTGAAGAATTATTTATAGAAATAGTGGAGCTTATGAAAGACAAGTGAGAAAGAAGAATTCAACAGGCTGAATTTGTCATTCATAAGCTTTCTTTATAAGGATTCATTTTTGTACTCTGCTTCTAATGAATTTCAAACTCCCTCAAACTTCTTTCCTCCAATTTCTTGTTGGAACATAATGAAAACCAGCTTTACAATAACTGAATAACTGAATAACTGAACCATATGATTTTGTTTTTCCCACAAGCGATGTGTAGAGATACATAGAGCTATCACAGGCAATCTAGAATTGTCAACAGGGGCTTAGGCACTCTCTTTCTCTTAATCGAGACATTCTTGGAACAAGGTTTTTGTTCTCATGAGTTTCAACCTGTGGTTGCAAGATTGCTGCTTCACCTCCAGTGGTTGTACTGGCTTCCATCAGGGGAAAAAAAAAGGATGAGCAAAACACAATACATATTGTACATACCCAGATTGTATTGCTCTAAAAGTTTTCTAGGTAACTCCACTTAGTGATTTCTATTTGAAATTTTATCTGCTTATATGTCTGTGAGATAGTAAAAAATGTAGTATTTTTTCTTGATAGACATTTGACACATTTCTCCTATTTCAGGAAAATAAGAGTTTTCTTTTTTAGATATAATGGGAGGTTAAGCTACAAAAAAGTGACCATAATTGCATGATTTGATAATATCTGATCAAATAATGTTTCCTTTTTTTATTTTTTATTTTTTTTATTTATTTTTAGAGAGAGGTGAAGGGAGGGAGAAAGAGTGGGAGAGAAACATCAATCATTGTGTGGTTGCCTCTTTTGTATCCCCTACTGGGGACCTGGCCTGCAACCCAGGAATATGCCCTGACTGGGAATCGAACCTACAACCCTTTGTTTCACAGGCCCGTGCTCAATCCACTGAGCTACACCAGCCAGGGCGTATTTCCTTTATTTTTAAATTTAATTAGTACTTATATTTCTCTATAGCTTTAAGTGTGAGAAAGTCAAAGTTGATTTTGCTAACAACTGTGAGTGTATATCTATAACTTAGTTTATATGAAAAATTGTCTAGATAATAACAAATAATCTATTATTTTTGTAATCTAATTATTGTGTGCCAGACACTGTTCTAAGTCTTTTCAATTCTTTTATTGAGCCTTGGAGTGCATAAATCAAAATGTGTTATAGATATTATTATTACTGTTATCCAGGTGAAGACACTGAGTAATAGAAAATTCAATGACTATGTTTTCCCTGTAACCATATATCTGGGAAAATGTGGGAAGATATCATGACCCAGTCAGTCTAGCTCCAGAACCCAAGCAAAAACAGAAGGGTACTATAAATAAACTTAGTCTTACTAAAATTACACAGTCTCATTCCAGATTATTTTCTGATAGGATTCAATTAAGTGGTCTCTCAACCTATATGACTAAAAGTGGAAGCAGAAAACCTCTGAATGGATAGGCAACCATCTGGATCCTCTGCAATTTTTTCTTTCACATTGCTGGAATACAATTCAAAATTACTAGGTATGAGAAAAGGCAACAGATATGATCTACAATCAATAATAGAAAAGCAAGTAATATAAATAGGCCCCCATTTCCCTAGATATGAAAATGAGCATATAACTACTTTCAAATAACAGTTATTAATATGCTTAAAAATAAGGAAGGAAAATTGGAAAGTACACAAAGTAATGGATATTTTCAGCAAGCAATTAAAATAAAATCAACTGAATCATATATTATGGATATAAGATATGTAACATCTGAAATAATAAATAGGTTTAATGGCAGATTGGACAAAACACAACACATACATATCGAACGTGGAATGCACAAACTGAAACAGAAAGAGTAAAAATAATGAGACCATAGAACAGAACATAAAGTATATTCAGTAAAAGTTAAAATAGTAGTGAATGAAAAGATATATTACACTCAAAGGAATGATGATTATAATGAAAGCTGACTTTTTGGGCAAAACAATGGAATCCTGAAGGTTGGAATGACATCTTTAAATTACCAAAAGAAAATAACTGCCATTTTAACATTATAACAAAAAATACCTTTAAAACAGAGAATTAAAATAGTTTTGGAGAAATATCGAATTTTTTGATAAGTTAAAAACACTTAAGCTAGAAACAAACAAACAAAAAACAATTAAAATAAATAAAAAAAAGCAATTCTCCTGAAAGAAAATAATAAATCCACCGTGGTGGTATGGCTCAGTGGATTGAGTGCTAGCCTGTGAATCAAATCAGAGGGCCACTGGTTCAATTCCCAGTCTGGGGCACAGGCCTGGGTTGTGGGCCAGGTCCCCAGCAGGGGGAGTATAAGAGGTAACCACACATTGATATTTCTCTCCTCCTCTTTCTCTCTCCCTTCCCCTCTCTAAAAATAAATTAATGAAATCTTTAAAAAATAAGAAAATAGTAAAACCAACAAGTATGGAAATAGGACAATGCAAAAAAAAAAAAAGATAACTTTGTGGGCATGTACAATTGACCATGGAGTACGCAAAACTGTATTTGTCTTCTGAAGTATGTCAGACCCTAAGGAGACCCTTAAAAAATTCCCCTATTCTTGTATTTATGTCTCTATATAATGCCTTCCACTGTAGAGTAGAATCTTTGACTCACTTATAAACAACAAGATCTGGCAGATATGGGACATTACTGTAAAGATCACGCTATGTTACATAAGACTCTGCCTTCTTATCGTGCTTGCTCTAAGGCACACGTGGCAATCACAAAGCCTGCAGGGAGAGTCCAGCCCTCCACCTTGTTCTATTCACCCGGCACCTTGTCTCTACCCGGTGGCAGTGCCGAAATTTTCACCCCTAGTTAAGGAGTAGTTATATTTATACAGTCCTAAAATTACATTCCACCCTTTGAAGGCAACCCCAAGGCTGAAGTGGCCCCCAGTGAAAATGAGTTTGAAACCCCTGGTGGGCTCTCTTGGTTGGCTCAATGAAGTAAGCAGTCATGATGAGGAAGGGCATGTGAAAAAGAGCAGCAGCCAATCTCTAGAACTGGGGTCAGGCTCTAGGAGTTTAGAGAATCCTCTATAGAGGAGCTAACAGTGATTGATCTCTGCTCCCCACTCAGCAAGAAGCTGGGACCCTCAGTCCTTCTGCCACAAGAAAATGCATTTTGCCAACAACTACGTAATACTGGAAATGGATTCTTCCTTATTTGAGCCTCCAAGTGGGAACACAGTTGCCCGACACCTTGATTACAGCCTTGTGAGACTGAGCAGGTGCCTCAGCTAGCTGTGCCTGGATACATGACCCTTGAAAAGTGTGAGTTAACAAATAAATTTTGTTTTAAGCCATTAGATGTATGACAATTTGATACACAGCACAGAAAGCTAACGCATGCAGTTTGAAATATGTGTAGAACTACTATGCATGCTAATAATAACTTGAAATATGAGAACTAAGTTGATGGAGTTTAAAGATTTAAAGTTCTATCGTTATTGGGAAAATGAACACATTAATGTGTATTAGACTCTAAGAAGTTAAGAATGTGTGTTGTAACTTTGATGTTGCAATCACTTTGGAAAATATTTGGCTTTGTCTATTAAAACAATATAGAGACACACTATGATCTAACAATTCACTTTCTAAGTATACATTAACATAAATTAACATATTTTTTCATAAATAGTCATATGCCAAAAATTTTTATAGCAGCAATATTCTTTATTGTCCCAAACTAGAAAATGCTTAGGTATCTGTCAATAGTTAATTAAATATTCTGTGATATATTGACCTATGAATGGCTTAAAACTATAAGCAACATGAATGAATCTCACAAACAAATATTGAATAAAAGAAGCCAGATACAAGAGTACAAATGATATATTGTCATTTGATATGTTATAAAACAGGTTGAAAATAATCTATGCTATTAATGTCTGAATAGTTATTACTCATAAAGAAGTGAATTTACACTAGAAAATAGAACTAGGGAGCTTCTGTTATGTTGGCAATATTTTGTCTCTCAGTCTGGGAGCTGATTATTAAAATATGTCGAATTTATAAAAATTCAGCAGGTGTAAACACATACAGAAAAATATGCTTATAAAATCATTTTTCCTAAAGTATTTGATGTGTTGACCTTGTAGGAAGCACTGAACTACATGTTGGGTAGTGGTAACATTAACATGAATAATTGTTCTTACTTTTAAGAATTTGAAAATCTGTTGGTAGAGATATTTATGAAAACAGGAAAATGCTGAGTCAGAAATCCATGGAGGCCATGGTAGGTAGGTAAATTTGAACATATATAGAGCACCAGAAGAGGACATATAAACTCTTACTTCATGTGAAAAAATAAATGTTAGCAAAATAAGAAAGTGGTAACAGAATGCGTAGTCTCTATCTTTACCCTCACCCCGGGGCTCTGGCAGTAAGTTGAAGGGAATATGAAAAGTGTGGTAAAAGCAGGAGAGGAGACGAAAGATCAAATGAAAGGTTTTGTTTTCTTTTGGAGTGGTAGAGCATATTTATACATATTGGAAAACAAGTAAGTTTTTTTAAAGAGGTGGAACATAACATTGTAAACAAGGGTTGAAATAGCTGATGCAATAAGATACTAGGAAAATAAGGAGGAAAGTTACTTTATGAACACAGGTGGGAGCCTCAGTCTTGAAGAAAAGCCAAAATTTTCCTGCATGTCTACAAGCTTTTTCTGAAATGTACTAGAATGGCAATGTGGGGCTGGACCAAGGGTGCTTGCTCCTTGGATATGTCCAGCTTGGTTTGGTAACCCGGGTTCGCCCCATTCTTCATATGTAGAGACTACTCTTTGTAGCTGTGTTGGATTGGAAAAGACAGAGACACAGAATGCCAGAACTTCCATGGTGTATGTGAATATATTCTTCAGGGACTACCTACTCTAAATTAGACCCCTAAATATATATGCCTATGCGATCTGATGATTAACTTAATCAATTTAATCAATGAAAATAATCAGAACTCTAATTTATACCACAGAACAAAATTAGTTCTGTGCAACTTACAGATTAAAATTTCAGAGCCATGAAAATATTTTTTCTCTTTTGATGAAAATATTGTTTGAATAGTTAGAAAGAATTAAGGTTTATATCCAATCGAAATAGCTTTATTCTGCCAAGATGTTTTTGGTAAAATCATTCTCCTTTAAAATATTCCTCACTTTTGTTTTCAAACTTAATATATATAAGCTTTTATTCTTTATATTTTAACATAAGCTTGTTTTAAACAAACTTTTATCATAAGCTTATTTAAACATTAGTTTATTTTAACTTACAGCTTGTTTTGGACTTATATTGAGCTACTCACACTTATTTCCTCATAGATATGAAGACTACCACAAACCCAGAATTGTTTTAATGATATGGTTTGAATTTGTCATACAGTCTAAATCCTTGCTACTTCCAAGTGTGGTCTGTGTGCCAGCATTATCAGCATCAGGTGAGAATGTATAACCCCACTCCATATTTCCTTAATCAGAATCTTCACTTTAACATACATACAGGACATTTCTTCCGAGTGATTTGTATGCACATTAAGTGTTCAATGTACAAATCGAATTTGCCCTTTTCACCTTCTTTCAGGTGGTAGTGGATGTCTACTGGTACATAACAAAGAATCACTACAGTGGTTCAAACAACATGCATTTAATATCTCATTGTTTCCATGTTCAGGAGTCTGGGGTAGTCGAGCTGGGTCCTCCTATCAGGATCTTCTAAAACCAAAATCTAAGGTAGAGGCCATGCTCTGTCCCTTTCTTTTCTCTGCTCTTTTTACTGGAATAGAATTGACATACAATATTGTGTAAGTTCAGGATGTACAACATATTGGTTTGATACACTTAACATATTGCAAAATGATTGAAACCATAGTCTTAGCTAATGTCTACCACATGTTATGTAATTGCTATTTATTTTTTTTTGCAGTGAGAACATTTAAGATGTACTCTCTTAATAACTTTCTAGTATGTGATAGACTATATAATCATGCTTCATGTTATATGTTCAGAAATTATTCATCTTATAACTTTGACCAGCATCTCCCCATTCACTTCATTCTCTAGTCCCTGAAAACTATCATTTTATTCCATGTTTCTATGAATTCAGTTTCTTTTTTTAGATTCCACATATAAGTGATATTGTGCAGTATTTGCCTTTCTCTATCAGACTTGCCTCACTGACTATAATCATAGTGCCCTCGGTGTTGATCCATAGATGTCTTTCTTTCTCATGGCTCCATAATAATCCATTCTGTGTTTCTAGCACATCTTTATCCAATTAGGGACACTTAAGTTGTGCCTATCTTGTCTTGGCCATTGTGAAAAAGGCTATAATGTGCATTAGAGTGCATATATACATATATATATAAAATCTTCAAAATCCTATTTTCATGTCATTTCAATATATACCAGTAGAGGTATTGCTGGATCATATGGTATTTCTTTTATAAAGTTGTGATGAATTTCCAAATTATTTACCATTGTACCTATACCAACTTACTTTCCTACCAATAGGAAACAAAGATTCCTTTTTCTTTACATTGTTAACAATACTTATTCCCAGTCTTCTTTAATGGTATTTTAACAAGTATGAGGTCTTAGATATGTCATTGTGGTTTTGATTTGCATTTCTCTGATTATTAGTGATGTTGAGCAATGTTTTATTGTATTTGTTGGCTATTTGTATATCTTCTTTGGGAAAATGATGATTCAGTTTTTATGCTCATTTTAGATTGGATTTTTTTTTGCCTTAGTTTGTATTTTGCTATTGAGTTTTATGAGTTATTTATATATTTTCAAAATCAACCCCTATGTGCTATAGGTACCACACTTCCTGTTTCAAACTCTACTACAAAGCTATATTAATCAAAACCATATGGCTCTGACATAAAATGGAGATATCATAGGCCAATGAAACAGAATCAAGAGCCCAGGCACAATCTATTGAACACAAAGTTAATTAGTATTTGAAAATAGATTCAAGAATACTCAATGTAGAGAGGGTAGTTCCTTTAATAAATTGTGTTGGAAAACTGTACAAACACAAGCAGAAGAATCAAAATGCTCCCTAATTCACACCACTTACAAAAATTAATTCAAACTGGATTAAAGATAAACATAAACTGTTACCTTAAAACTCCAATAGGAAAACTAGGAAAAAGCTCCTTGACATTGGTAGTGACAATGCTCATTGGGGTATAATACCAAAAGCACAAGCAAGGAAAGCAAAAATTAGTGAGATTACATCAGATTAAAATGTTTCTGCACAGCAAAAACAAAACAAATCAACAAAATGAAAAAGAAACCTATAAAATAGGAGAAAAGATTTGTAAATCTACTCTTTCTTCCTCTTTTCTCCTTCTTAGACTTCAATGATGTTGGTGTGTTTCCCAGGCTTTGGTAGGCAGGGAGGAGTGGGGAATGAGGCAGGAAGGGACTCAGTGACAGATGTCAGCAAAACAAATACCTGTAGGATAAAAGCAGATGCAATCGGCAGTGGGCATGCAGTGACTGTGCTGCCCATTAGCTTTTCAGTGGTGGAATCTACTGAGTTTTCTTCAGAGGAGTTCACTGCAAACTGTGACAGCTTCAGCTATGTGACAACTATTAATAACCTCTGTTTTCCTTTATTTTTCTTAACTGTCTCTATGTTTCAGCGTTACCAGTCTGGGTGGGCTATAACCAAAGTGGGATTTTCTGTAGTGCCTTCAAAGGCTGGCTTGCTTAAGGAAGCTCTAGCTTGGGATTTCCTCTTGGCACTGAGAAATGTTGGCTTGAGGGATAGGATGATGGAGACAAAATAAAGCCATCTTTCTTCTCTTTTTTGTGTAGTTATTCTCAGCTGTTTTGTTCCACTGTGTTGCTGAAGTTTCTTAAGTGGACTGCAGAAATCTCTCAGAGCTGTTTTTGTTTGTAGTGGTTGTCTAAATTTTTATCTTTGTACAGGGACAGAGGCTGGGGTCTTCTATAACAGCCCCATCTTTTTGGCCATGATACTCCTTTCTGTGTTCCTTTCTGAAGTCCAGGGTCCTCCTAAAATTCAGGTGGTTGTTGACACAGTTCATTTTCTTGGAGCCATAGAACTCAAAGTCCAGAGGAGCATTTCTCTAATCTCAGGAAAGAAACCAGCAATCTTTTAATAGTTTTATCTGATTGGGGCAGGGCCACACCCAAACCCTTTTGATTACATCAAAGTCAAGCTAATCAGAGATGATTGGACTGTTATTTTAGTATACATATATGTCTGTTTTGCTATTGCAGATCATCCTAAAAGAAAAAAAAGTACCAGTACTTTTTTTAATTATATGGAAGGGTAAACCAAGGGTAACTTTCTATTGCTGTTCTCACAGAAATACAATTTTTCACTTTCAAACAGCTCTGACTTCTAATTGTTGTGTTTTGAAGTGATAATTAGAAGTTCCTGTTGCTAAAAGAGCAGCAATGGAGTCTCTGCTAGATATTGTATCTTACTCTGATTCTGAGATAGCTATAATTCTTAATTATAAGGTTCCACTGAATACGTGTTGAAATGTATTATAAGTATAGATTCATAAATGTACCATGGTTTGCATATCACTGATAATATAATTTATTTTGTGTAGTGATTTATTTGTTTTTAGATGACACCCTTTATTTTTAGAGAAAATCAAAGGACAAGGTTGGAAAAGAATGACTTTTCTAGGTTATAGGTATTCATTCTAGTTGATGTCTCTAAGGGGTTTTCACATTTTACTGTGCATTCAGAATTCCTTCATTTTATAAATGTATATTAAAGCCTACTATGTTCTAGTCATAGTTATGTGTATTATATATATATGCTGAGAAAAAAGATGAGGCTCAAGTTGGGGTTTTAGAGGACTAGTAAATGATGTACTTAATTTCTCAATTAATTTTAGAGAAGACAAACTAAATGGATAGCTAGATGGTGGGTGGGTGATAAAAATAAAATAAAGGGTCAAATATTATAACTGCAGGGAAAAAAAGAACTTAAACAGTTGCATCCTGGAAAGCTTCCACCTGTCTTCACATCCAGGCCTGGTAGGAAACCAGGTTATTTTTGTTTAAACAGTGAAGGAAAAGAACACTTGGTGAACAATAAACTAAGGAACGAAATAGAACCATAGGCATGGAAATATGGAACAGGCTGACAGTGAACAGAGAGGAGGGGCAAAGCAGGCAATGGTAGAAAGGAGGGGTAGGGACGAGACAAAGAACCCGCATGGATGACCCAAGGACATGGACAACAGTGTGGGAATTGACTGCGGGAGTGGGAGGTGGGATGGGCTCAGGAGGAGAAAGGGGGAAAGTTGGGACAACTGTAATAGAATGACAATAAAAATTGATGTAAAAAAAGACCACTATCTACATTGGTTTCTGGGTCACTGTGGCCTTCTCAGTTACCAACAAACTGGCAGGTGCACCCCTAGTGTGTCTTTAGGACCTAAGGTTGTATAGTGTAAGACTTTGTTCTTATTAAACTGCAAATATCTGAATCTCTATTAGTCATTCCTATTTTAGTATGACTGGATTTATCAGATCATTTCCAGGGTCAATTTTAACAGCGAAGAAAACATGAGAACAGAAAACTGAATGGGGCACTGGCAGAGGGGACAGAAGGAAAGGGTGCTGCGGACAGCTCTGTGTCTCACCCCCTGCCCTGGCCCCCAGGGCTGCTATTTCTAAAATGGCTCTGGGGGCTGCCCCTGGTCATCTCTGCAGCATTGTTGAGTCTTGCCACCTTTGTTATTTTTGCATTCGTTCAGTCTCCAGACTGGTCTCCCCAACTCTAGATTCCTTCCCTTTGGTTAATTCTGTAACCATTCTGAGAATTCTCTTGACAATCAAAAAAGAAAAGAAAAAAAGTCTGACAGTATTACTTAAAAGCCATCTCACTGAGCACCTCTGACACAAGGGAACATGGATTTCATCCCCTAGCCTGGCTTATTTATAGAGAGAGAGACTCTGGTCCTCTAGGGCATCTTCTCATCTTTCCCAAAGTCACTTCCTCCTCTGGTGAAAGCAGAGCCTAGAGTGACTCTTGATGAACGTTGGGTTGGTTTACAATTTTTCTCTGAGAAAAGGTAGAGTAAGACTCACTCAAGATTTCACACACATTCCCTGTCAGAGGGAAAAAGCAGAATCTTGGCTTCAATTTGGTCAGTGATAGTAACTGCCTGACCACAGGCCTTGCCGAGGGCCACACAGCAGATATGTGACAGGCCCCGAGTCTTCAGGATTCAACGCCATGCTTATCTCCGTTCATCAGAGTCCCTCAGAAGAGGGAGAGAGAAGCTTTGGGGCCTTGGCAGCCCTGAGACAGAAACTATATTTCTGAAGCCCTAAGACACTTAGGAGTTTTCATCTGCAGAGCACTGGTTCCACATCACATTACCCCACCTGAGTTAAGGGTGCTGAAAGCACAACTTAGAACTCGGAAGGAATGAACAAAATGATTACGAATAATGTATTTTTTAAATATTTTATTTATTTATTTTTTGGAGGGGAAGAGAAGGAGAGAGGGAGAGAAATATCAATGTATGGTTGCCTCTCATGCGTCCCCCACTGGGAACTGGCCTGCAACCCAGGCATGTGCCCCAACTGGGAATTAAACCAGGATCGTTTGGCTCACAGGCCCGTGCTCAATCCACTGAGCTATGCCAGCCAGGTCTACAAATGGTGTATTCTTAATGTGAAACCTCTCTTGCCAGTCACACAACAAGTCTGATATCCCTGCTAAGCTGGACTCAGAGTGTGGTTGAAATGCAGTTGGAGCTCGGGAACTTGATAAAGATTCTGACACCAAGGACTTCTGCACAATGATAGGGGGATCCCCCAAGCCCCAGAAAGGTTCTGGCACCATTCAAGGCCAGGCACCAGGCAGTTTTGTTACTGGCCTTTAGGGGATAGTTAGAACTTATTTTTCTCTCCTCTGGGCAAAGAAATTTTCTAAGAGCAAGAAGTGTCTCTAGACTGGCAAGGGGGTGCTCAATAATTAGGGCACAACAAAAATTGTTGAGAATGAAGACTTACATTTGCTCTTGTAACTTGACTACAACATATTTTTGAGTAGAAGAAGAAAACGGTAATGGAACAACAAGAAAAGGTAGAAAACAAAATATCAGCTTTCCTGCCTATAAAGATTTTTGGACCTCCTGATATTCAGCCTTAGAATGAGATAGGCAGATTGCCTCAGGCAATTTAGACAGTGTAGCAAAACCTACTTTTTTAAATTATTGGGATGATTAAGTAAAATATTGGCGATACACAGTTTTTTTTTTAAATTTTATTTTGGCCTAAAAGTATAATTCTCTTTATGGCAGCTTATAACTAGATTACTTGAAGTGTATGGTGGTGCTATAACAAAATCCTAAATCGTGGAACATGGGAAGTGGGGGTGTAGTCATAGGCGAAAGCTGGAAAGGCAATGAGGAAATCCAATACGAAGATTAGTGAGAACATTCTTTATAGTCTTGAGAAGTCGAAAAACAGTATACTTAAATTGTGGAGGAATATCAAAAGTATTAGTAAATAAATAAAACAAATGATAATAAAATGTCATTTATTTACTATAATGATAAGGAGTTATAAAAAAGCAACGTATGGAAATCAGGAAATATTTATTTTTTAAAAAGATTTTACTTATTTATCTTTAGAGGGAAAGGGTTAGGGAGGGAAATATCAATGTATGGTTGCCTCTTGTGTGTCCCCTGCTAGGAACTGGCCTGCAACCCAGGCATGTGCCCTGACTGGGAACGGAACCACAATCGTTTGGTTCGCAGGCCCGTACTCAATCCACCGAGCTACACCAGCCAGGGCGAAATCAGGAAATATTTAAATTCTAGGTATTATTTTAAATGTTCTCATTTACTTTCTTTACTCCCTTCACCTTTTTCATCCAGCCTCTGGCCGCACAACCACCCTCCCCTCTGACAACTGTCAGTCTGCTCTCTATCAATGAGTCAGTTTCTATTTTGTTTGTTAGTTTTTGTTCATTAGTTTCTACAAGTGAATGAAATTATATGTTTGTCTTTCTCTGTCTGGGTTATTTTTCTTAGCATAGTTCTCTCCTGGTAAATCCATGATGTCGGAAATGGTAAGATTCCCTTGTTTTTATGGCTGACTAGTGTTCCATTGTGTAAATGCACCATCTATGATGGACACTGGGACACTTTCCAAACTTGGCTATTGTAAATAATGCTGCAACAAACATAGGGGTGCATGTATATTTTCCAATTAGTATTTCAGGTTTCTTCGGATAAATTTCCAGAAATGAAATTGCCAGGTCCTAAGGCAGTTCTATTTTTTATTTTTTCTGTATGATTTCGTCTATAGGTTTGTCATTTGTAGTCTTTACTATATTCTGTTATATCTCCTCTATTCCCACTTTGCTGAGAGTTTCTTATAAATGGGTGCTGGGTTTTATCAAATGCTTTTTCTGCATCTGTTCATATGATCATTTGGTTTTTATTCTTTATTCTGTTTATGTGGTGTATTACATTCACTGACTTGTGAATATTGTGCCAATCTTGCATCTCTGGGATAAATTTAATTTGCTCCTGGTGTGAAATGTTTTTGATGTATTGCTGGATCAGTTTGCTAGTATTTTGGTGAAGATTTTATCACTTAAGTTAATCAGGGATATTGGTCTCTAGGTTTCTTTCTTTGTAGTGTCTTGTTCTGGTTTTGGAACTATGATACTACTGGCCTCATAAAATGAACTCAGGAGTCTTCCAAACCCTTGAATGTTTTGGAATATTTTGAAGATAGGTGGTAGTTCTTTGAATGTTTGATAAAATTCACATGTGAAGCCATCTAGTCCAGGACTTTTCAGAATTTGTTTAAAGAAAGTATTTTCAACCAAGATCTGGCTGGGTCGTAAAATAAAATTTGTTTTGGTTTTCAGCCTCTCCATTTGTGAAATCTTTCCTAACATAAGAAGTGACTTCAGTGTTGCCAGTAAAAACATACTTTCAGGTTGAAGATTATATCAAGTATGTGATTGTAGGACACCTTTGTTAAGACCTTTGAAAGATTCAAAGCATGGTGTTTAGACCCTGTTAGAATTAAAAAAAAAAAAAAAAAAAGGTTAAGTTCCCATAAATATGTTTCTCACAGCAGCTGATTTACAGTTCAAAATAAAGGGAAGCTTAACACATGAAGATTTGTGTGCTGGCTTTTTAGTAAAGGAGTGAATTATAGGTTGCTATGTAAAAAATTCCTGGAAACATGGAAAGAATTGTCTGCTTTGAATTAAAAGGGCCAGAGACAGAGACCACACAAATACAGGCCCCTGAGCCCCTACTTCTTTTTGCAACTACTACCAGACAATCTCTGCTCCTCTTTCAAAATCACCGATCAGTTAAGTCATTCTTCTTCCCTGTAAGAGGAGAGAGTGTGGGGCAGAAAGGGACTTTAGAATTATTGCAAGGTATAGTGAAGCAAAAATCACTCCTTTCGTGGAGCTGCAAAAATGTGTTTTGGACGTGTATGGGAAGGCGATGATGGTACTTGAACCAACAAACAGAAAGACGAGAACATTTCACATAGTGATTAGATAAAACATCGAGCATGGTGACAGAGATGCCTGGAATCAGAGCAGACCTGTTTCAGTTAGGGTAGCTAGTGAAGATCTCTTCAAAGATGTGCAACTGAGCCGAGTTCTAAATGATGATGAGAGCCATCCTTGAAGAGACCTAGAAGGAAAACATTCCAGGCAACAGAAAGAGCAAGAAAAATATCTGAAAATGGAATGACCTTAACTTGTTGGCAGTGCAGGTAGACCTATGTATCTAGAGCTTAGTAAAAGGGGGAGACTATTAAACAATTTGGGGGTGAAGGATGAGCAGGACTAGATCACCATGGATTCCATAGCCCATGCTGAGAAGGTTGTCTTTATGGCAATATGAGGCAAGTGAAAGGTTTTAGGCAGAGGTTTCATATAGCAGGTTTACATTTTTAAGACCATTCTGTATATAAAATGGATTAATGGAGAAAAGTAGAAGCTATTGCCAAAGTCCAAAAAAAATATGGCTTAAACTGGAATGATAGGAAAGATAGAGTAAAAATTATTGGTTTACTATGTATTAAGATATTGAAGACAGAATTTGATTATTGGGTCAATATTCAAGATTAAGAAAAGGAAGACATAAAGGATAATGCCAAATTTCTGAGCCATAAGCAACAGGAGTGGGGGTCATTTATGAAAGTGAGAAGACTGCAGATAAAAACATGCTTAACTAGAAAAAATAAATAGTTTTGTTTTTGATATATTAAGTTTGAGATGCTTAATAAACAAGCAAGAACACACAAAGGACTGTGAGAATCAGTGTAGAGACACTCATGGAGATAAATATACTAGGTTTTAATGTGATAGCCTAGAAAAGAGATATCCCAAAACTGAAACACCAAGCATTCTTTCTATTAAATAGACTGTAGAAGGGGAGGAGCTAACAGAGGAATACAGAAGGAGAGGTCATTGAACGGAGAAAGAATAAGGCTGATAACACAAACTAGGTAAAGAAATTGTTTCAAGAAGGAAGAATGAGCTCACTCCCAGACTCAGAAAGCTTTATGAAAAGAGGAAATATGATATTACATGCACGGACATAGTGTTTTCTCTTTCTTGTCTTTCAGCTATCTCTTTAAATTAGAATTTCAGCACCTACCACAGGATTTTGAATTCCAAATGTCAGCATAGAGTCCCCAGACCTCATAAAAATTTTTATTCCAGTAATCTGAACCTTCTTTTTTTTTTTAAAGAGTGTCATGAAATCATTAGGGAATACATCATTTCTTTAAGCAGCCAGAATTTTGGTTTTGTTTTTGTGTATTTGTAATCAGTTAAGGAAACACTATTACATTTAAAAAAATCTACCTTGTGTTCTCACTCCTAAAGATAGCAGCAGCAAAGTTATCAAAACGTAACAAGAGTAATGTCATCAACAGCATTACAAGGGTGGGTGCTAGCAATAAACTGTGGGAAATTTAGAAACAACAATAAAACCAATTAAAACTGGCTGGCTTTTTATTATCAACATGTTCTGGCAATTCTAAATTATGTCAGTGATAAAATGCACCTCCAAGCAATTGCTGCAGTGACTGTTAAGTTCTAAATATATGTTTATGATTACATATATATGCAATTTGCAACTGAGCATATTTTATTATTTATTTTATATTAATATATTTGATATGGAAATTAAATCATGCATACTGTTTGCCCCCAACAAATATGGACTCAAATATGTGCATTTGTTTTGAAACTAAATGCCTTAAGATTTGGGATTATTTGCAGCTACTTTAGGAATAAAGTTTGTCTCCAATTCTTCTGGTGCTGTATATTTCAGGTATTAAACAGTTAATTCAAAATAAACCATGATAACCCAGTGATTTAATAGGTAAAGAAAAAAATTACTTTCTGTCATTCTCTGTGACCACTTGGAGTTTTTATTGTTTACTTTTTTCGTTTTTTATTCCTTTTAATCTCCTGCTATAATTAATTGTGAAGAAACAAAGACTTAGAATTGCCATTTCTAAAATTCACTGTAAATTTGGATATTTATGAATTTCTGCCAAATTTATCTTTATGTTTAAGACTTTTTCAACTCATTTATATACTTGTTCCTTCATGTGAGGGAAACTTTCTGAAAGAAAAATTGATTTAAAAAGACATTATTCAAACAACTATGAGTAAAGCTAGATTCACACTATTGAATGTAATTATGTGAAGAATATCAATTTTGATGAATTCATTGATAAATTTCCAGAATTACAGTTCAAAAATAGATACTGTTGTTATTATTCATTACTATTACAAACTAACATAGAGACATATATTTATTTTCTAATTTCAAAAACCACACTAATATAATTTTTAAAGTTTATATTTTTATTATATATTTTAATTTTACTGTAATAATTATGCATATAAATTTCAACAATAAATTTCTCTGTCAGCATTTCTTTACTGATTATTATGATTTATTTTATGTCATGGTTGTTACTAAAATAATCTTGTTATACAGAAAAGAATGGCATTAAAAAATGATCTGCTCCAGGTGTTAAACATGCTAAGTACACCACTTAGGGTAATTCCTGTGGGACAAGCAGAAGAGTCAGGTTCCTAATCAAAGACAGAGGTGCTTCACATACATGAAAATAAAATCAGTGCCCTCATTTTCATTGTCAGGAATTACCAGAATGAAAAGCAAATAATAATGATTTTATTTATGGATCTTAAAGTCCACTTGGAAGAAGAGAATTATTTTTAAGTCATCAAAGGCCCTTTCAAACTAACTAAAATTGTGTAAACAAAAACATACATTTTATTAGATTAGCTATAAAATGTTTTATACAAAAAATCAAGCAGAGCAAGAATATGAATAAATACAGTTAAAAGCAAATAGCAAAATATACACATCCTTAAAAATTTCAATGTGATATTTTAAATTTAATCTTTATTGTATTTTTCCATTACCATTTAGTTCCCTTATATGCCCCCTCTCCCTTACCACCACACTGTGCATGTCCATGAGTCCTTTTTCTTCTTTGCTCTGTCTCTCCACCCCCTACTCACCTCCTACTTAGCTGTCGTCTTGCAACACACAGCTTCATTTAATTATTTTAGCCACCCTATGCAAAAATAGGTCAGGGCAAATACTTGGGGCAGAAACCACATTTAGAAGGTTGAGAAGTGAAGACTTTGATGGAGTGAAAAGAAAAAAAAAGGTAACTTCATTAAACTCTGATAATTGCAACCTGTGATTAATCCTAATTAAAGAGCATAATAACAGTATTGGTAATTTGAACTGTAGTTTACATTGGGATGTTTTATGCAAATCTCCCTCCTGGACTCAGAGACCTATTACCCCCACTGCTGGGAGTGCTACTGGCCAGACAGTGTCAGTTATTAACCCTTTTCACAATTATCGTGGCTGACAAGTGCATGGTCTCCTAAAACCATCTCTTTTCTATAGAGGCTTGCATCCAATGAATGGTCACAGCCCAGAACAAATCTGAAGGACCACCCTAGAGTCCGAGTTCTCTATAAGCTCAGCTGAGGTCTTCCTTGAGACTGTAGTATAGCCCAGCTTCTTTCTTTTTTTAGTTATATTTCCTTTTTTTTCTTTGTGTAAGTTGTGATTCCTCTTTGCCAATATCTATATCAGAGTTTGTTTAGAGTGGAATCCAATGTAGGGAAGGTGATTCTGCAAGTAAGTCCATACTCAGTTTGAAGCAGGGTCAACTGCCATTCAGATTGAACGCAGGTAAGATAAAAATGGCTTTTAGCTCAAGGTTTCAGTTCAACTGTTAAATCTTTTCTTGGTAGGAGTTGGGATGGGCTACCAGCAGAAAGGAATGTACTACTGGGCACAATACAGCAGCAGTTTGAAAATACTGGCAAATTTTAAGTAAAAGGGTAATGGAATTGGGTTGCTGTTCCTTAGCCGAGCTGATGCTTTGGAATAGAATAACTAGACACTGTGAGTCATAAATTGGCAAACACTAAAGTAGAAGATTCAAAATGTTTCCTTAGGAATATAAATAAGGTCTTCATTTTGTACTGCAGAAGGGAATGTGAAACTGCAGACAAGGTTCAGGACTGAAGCATAAATGTATCAGAACAACGAATCTGGCAGATTCGATGTGCTAAGATCCGGGCTCAGAGGGAAAAAGAATGTGGCACTGTTAAATTGGATAGGGACATCTGGGTTGATGCACCACAAAATTTAAATCCTCAAATCCACTTAAATTCTTTGAGTATACAGCAGTGGCCTAACCTTTACTCTTTAGGACTGATGCCTTCCCCAACTTGTTGGAGATATTAAAGGGTACTCTCTTCTGCACTACAACAAGTTCTTCCAAGGTCCTCTTTGGGCCATAAGGACAATAACTAGAGTGAAGTCACAATACAATGTGACTGTTGATATGTTAAATTTGACAAGGAATGAAGATGACTCTTGTCCTGAGAACTTGCAGGATATATCCAGCCTATACTGACCCAGGCTGGGAGAACATACATAATGCTTTATTTTGAGTACCAGGGGTGATGGAACATAAGTTAGAGAAGAGAAAGTCTATCAAATTGAGATATACATGATATAGCACTCTATATGGACTAGAAGATGGTACAAGCATACTGCTTAAATGGCCACTGAAATCCTGGAAAAGGCTATGGTTCTTCTTGGTGAGATAGTAGTACCAGAACCTCTAAGACACATAGTGGAAGAAGGCATTAAAAAGATCAGAGAACTGGGCTTGAAAGACTGAATATACTACATAAGAGTGGAAAACACACAAGAGGAGGGCCCACATGATGCAACACTTAAGGTAGCATTTATTAATGGACTGCAAAAAGGGTACCATCATCATCATTACTAAATTCAATGGTGACGCTTTCCATTTGGCCAGGGATGAGAATATTTGCTGTCGTTACAGAACTGCACTGTGTGAGTCTGGGTGATACCGCTTAGCCATTAGATGCCAAAATGGAATTACTGTGAATGGGTGGCAAAGACATGGTGACAGTCACAGTAGGGTCACTGACTCGCAGACAGAGATGGAGATGGTTAAAAATTATGGTATCCCTACAGGAAAAATAGATGGGAAGCCAACAAGGCTCCTGTTGTATCTGTGCATTTAAAAGAATTAAGAGATGGCTGATCAGGAGGCTAAGAACAGGCACTCCAATTAAAAATATGATCCCTTCTTCAGTTTTCAAAACTATGCTGACTTAACACTCAGTGACTGAAGGAAAATCTAGGTCTTCTATTAAAAGGTGCAACACCACTATATATATACATATATCCTTTCTCAAATAGACCCATGGCCATCTGGCCATTTATTTGGGTAACCGTACACCAAGGAAAGGGAATACCAAAGTACATCAGAGATATTTGGATACATGATTTGAATTGAAATTGATATCTGAAGACCCAAAGCTGGGTTCCCTCTTAGAGTGGTGGTTCATGGGGATCAGATAATAAATATAGTCTTTACTCAGATCCACTTCATAGTGGGTCAATGGGCTCACTCTTTGTTCATTTTGCTGTTCTCCAAATAGAGAACTGGAACAGACCTATTTGTAAGTTAGCACAACCAATATATTGGTTTTTTGGCCTAAGAAAGAAAGTCAGTTATGGTAAGAAAGGCCATTTGGAAGCTTCTGAAACATCCTCCACCCAGAGCAGGATAGTAAATTACAATAAATTGCATCCCAAGGGGAATGGCAGCATTTAGTGTCATCCTTAGAAACAAGAAGGATGCAGGAGAGGGGTTCCCACTATTTGATTCAGCAATCTGGAGTCTGTAAAAACAAGGTAGATTTGGAAGATGAGAGTGACCAACAGCATTCTCATCAAATTGTATTGGCTATGACCAATACTATGTCTTTGCCGGAATAGATTAACATAGTCTTTGTTACATGGATGAGGCATGTGTGTATGAATATGTGTTTCCAGTTAGAAGAGGAAAAAAGAATCAGAGAAAGTTTATACTCACTTGGATGCCCCAGGAGTATGTTATCTCCTCCATCCTCTGTAATAATAGAGTCCAAAGAGACTTAGACAGCCTACACATCCTACAGAACAGCACACTAATCCACTCTGTCAATGGCATCATACTAACTGGTCCAGATGAGTAATGGATGACTAGTATATTAGAGTTCTTAATAAGACATGTGTGCTTCAGCAGGTGGGAGACAGACTGCGTGAGGACTGTGGCCTGGCATATCTGAAAAAGCCTTAGAGCTTCAGTAGTCTGGGACATGTTGGGATATCCCTGACAAAATACCACAAAAAAATAGGCACACCACAGAATACATTTCCTTACTTTGATAGGGTCATATTAAACATCTAGAACCTGTCCAAACCATAAACAGGCTGACGCAAAAGGATTCCAACTTTGAGAAGGCCCACAGCAGGACAGTGATGAGATGTAACAACTCCTGTGGTATTGCAACTGTAAATGATGGGAAAAGCACCACGTGGAGTTTAAGGCCAGTTCTGGCAAGTGAATCACAAGAAAAATCCCTAGGGCTCTGGAGGAAGGCCCAGCCACTTTCAGCGGAGAATGTTATTTCTTTGGAAAACAGTACTTGGGCTCTGGCCGAGGTGAAAACAACTGGCTATAGTGAACACGTGACCATGAGATGAGGCTACATGTGACTTTCCATTGCTGATTTATTTTCTATCTAACAAATTGTAAAGTCAATAAATTCCATGGTCATATGTCCTGAAATGGAAATGGTATGGACCAAGGACTGGGCATGGGCAGGCCTAGTAGGCACAAGCAAGATGCATGAGTAGGTAGCCCAGATGCCCAGATTATTTGCCCCTTTTGCTCCAGCATTCCTCCCTCAGTTAGTACCTTTGGTGAGATAATGGATACAGGAAAAGTCCAAGCTCAGTGTGCAAATGGGTCAGGTCGGTATGTGAGTGCAAGCTGTAAATTCATCATGTCATGATGATGACACCACAGCCCCAAACAAGTGTGGCCCTAAAAGACAGTGGAAGGACACATGTCTTCTAAAGTGTAGAGTTCTGAATAGTCATTTCTCACATCCATTTTGTGAGAAAATGAAACCAAATTTGAATATATGTAAATGGATTCAAGGGCAGTGACATAAATGGCATGGCTACCTAATCATGAAGCCTGGGTGAAAATGACTAGAAAATCAGCACTCTGGAGAAGAAGCACGTAACTATACATATGAAAGTAGAACAATAGGAGGTCTTGCTGGTGTGGTTCAGTTGGTTGGAGTGTCATCTCATTAACTGAAAGGTCACAGGTTTGACTCCCACTCAGGGCACATACCTAAGCTATGGGTTCAGTCCCTGGTTGGGGCGTGTATGAGAAGCTATTGATCGATATTTCTCTTTCACATCAATGTTTCTACTCCTCCCTCTCTCCCTCTTTTCTCCTGTCTCCAAAATCAGTAAACATGTCCTCAGTTAAAAATAAAAAAAGTTGAACAGTATGTGAAGATCTTTGTATTGTACACCACCAAAGAGCTCCTGCCATGGAGTTGGATTAAACAACCAGATAGTCAAAATTCCTCAGACATTTGACTTCACCAGTATTCAATCATCAGGCTTTTTACCTGTCAGTAAAAGTAAAATGCCCGTGTCCCAGAATCCAGGCATGGCAATAGAAGCAGACCTTGATAAACAGAGACTAAAGTGGTAGCCACAATGTCATGGATAAATATTAGGCACAGCCCAAACAGCATAGGCTCCACTTATCGAAGCTAATGTAGGTACTGCTATTGCCAACTGTCCCTCGTGCTAGAAATAGAGGCCCTGATAGAGGGCCATAGTCTTGATAGAGAAGCATTGCTTAAGGTTACCAATAGCTGCTTGATGGTAAGTTGACTATGTTGGATCTATTGCTTCCCGACAGTAGCAGCAAGAAATTTGGGCAGGCACACGTGCATATTTACATATGGCTTTGCCTTTTCTCGTCACAAAACTCAACCAACCCCATTATTCAAGGTCTCAGTCAATTTTTTGACTCACTTGTACATAAGCCTGTATCACCTCATCTTAAATCAAGGGACTAACAAAACAAAGGTTGAGTGGCAGTGGGTACAATTTCATGGGATCTACTGGGCAACTTTATATGTTGTATAACTCATAAGATGCTGGCCTGATACAACGATGGAGCAGCCTATTCAAGGCACAGACAGAAACCACTCACAAGGCAAAGCCTTATGAGGCTGAACACCCATCTCCTGGGCTCAGAATACATGTTAATGAGGAAAAACAAAGTGTCCCTGGCAGGCAGATTAACTGTATCCAAGCATCCAGGGTTAAAAGTAGGAGTGGACCCTGCAAATGTCTGCTATGTGACATTAGTGGCCCTGGACCGAGGAGAGCACACAGAAGTTCCATTAGCTATAGGCTTCAGATTCCTCATGCCAAGGAGCCAGCATACAAGAAAGAGTCACCTCTTGAATGTAAAGAAGAGGAGGGAACAACAGATATCAGTTATCATGACCACCTGCAGCCTCAGAGCTGTAGTTGGCTCCACTTCTTTTATAAGTTTCCTCAAGGGAAAAGGGTCCTTCCCCCAACTTCACCAAGAGAAACTGCTCCCACAACTCGCGTAACAGTGTCTATCCCAGTAGCCAAGACAGGGACTTGAGTGAATGCTGAGATGCACCTGCTTGATGCCTTTTTCATGACGAAGGCATATCCCCATCTGCTGTGAGTGCAGCTAGCAGCTAGCATGCAGTGATCCGTTCCCCTGCACATGGCCTTGGCAGAAGAAAACCACATTGCTAAGAGTCATTCCCCCCTTTCAGAAAAGTCCACATTCAATGACTGTTTAACTAAGGAAAAAATGGTTCCACTCCATAACTAAATTAGGAAAAACTCTGGGGGCCCATCCCAGCTTCAGACCCAGTGAACTCCTGGAAGCCTTGCCGGTCTTTCTTTCTTCTCTTTCCTTGTTTCCCATTGATTCCAAGTTCACTCCCCAGTACGCTGTTTGTACATTGATCTTTGTCTGATTTGCTTTCTGGGGGAACAAACCTATAACAAATAATAAAATGTTCAAATTCTTTTCAAAATCTTGTGGAGTGTGTGTGAACAATCTTATTTTAGTTGAATGAACTAGTTTATTATTAAATTAAACAAAATAACTTTAAGAAGTTTCATGACCCTTGATTTGCATAATTTTAAAATACCATTGTGAATATATTCTACTACATATTATTTTTGTAAGTCCTAGTTCAAATGAGTACTATATTACCATTATTTTGTAATTATCATCATTATTGAGATTTCAATTACAAGAAAAAAGCACCAATTTTTTTCTCTTTTGCCTAAAGATATAATTTCTTGTCTGTTCTATTAATGCACTCTAAGAATTTAGAGAGTAATTCTTTGTAAAAACTGCAGCTTAAGCTCCCGTAATAATGTCAAGATTTCAACCAGGAACACTTTGGGAGCTAACTTTTCAAATGACTCTGTGAAGGGAACAGCGGCTACACAGACACATCCAGAAAGCCAGAAAGGTTTGGGGGCTTCAATATTACAAGCATTTGAAGTGTAATAAAGTTTTGAAGTTTTTGTTATTGTCATTGTTTGTTTTTTTCATTTTTGAAATCTATATTGTCAATTTGAAAAACAAATTTTTTAAAAAGAGAGGAAAAAAGCAACAAATCATCTGAAATTACCAAATTTCATTTGGAGAAACTTTGTACTTGCTTAGAACCTGATGCATATTTTGATAATCATATTGGAATATTTGACTGATTATACAATGTGATTTGTTTGATTATAGAGTGCATTCTAATGTTACAGCTCTTCCTGTTAATTGTCAAAGAGCTTTGGTTTTATTTTGTGATATACCAAACTGATTTGATTCATTCAATTGTACCCTGGGTGCCTTTGATCCTTTGTAGCTATTTCTCTTGGTAGCAATCAAACAGAGCTACTCCAAAATCTCCTATAATTAACATTTATCAGTTTTATTTATAGGATCTGTGACAAAATGTAAACAACCTCATAGGAAATATGGAAAAAGGATCTGACACTATCATGGTCAGGAGGGAAAGAGTAATTTCCTAAGGAGAAATGTAACTAGGGTCATGAGAGGAAAACAGGTAAGTGAGAAGAGTGCTTCCTAGATGAAGTTCCTTGGTGATCTTCAGTCTAAATTATGTTTTGACTAACACCCTCAGTATTTTATTGGGAGGACTGAGGCCTGACTTTCTCTCATCCTGGGAACTGCTTATTATTTCCTTGCAATTTCCTGTTGTCTAACTTAAATTTTCTAAAACATCTTATTTGACCATACCCTCAACTCTCAAAATATCAACACCCTAGTTTTTACTTTCTCAGTCACTCATGTACCACATCACCATTATAAAATAATATCCAGTTTCCTCAATCTTTACATACAAAGCAGTATTAAAATATCATATACTGTTATTCCTTACATATTTAATAAATTCATCATGCCTAATAACACCATGGCTATTTATCATTTCACACCAGAATTACCAAAAGGACTATTTCATTGATCTTTTTATTCAAGTATTATACCACAGTTAATTCTTCCAGAACTTTCAGTTAGTTTAATTATTCTTAAACAACAACAACAAAAGTAGTTAAATTATATTTTTATTTAAAAAGCAATTTCCTGAAATATTTATAATTTAGATTGATTAAATCTGGTCCAAGTCAAACTTTGTATGTCATAAAAAGTTTTGTAGTTTCAGGGGGAATTTACTTTTCGCAAATATAAAAGTGTTTTGAGCACCACAATTTACAGTCTTTGTTTACACAGTATTTTACTAGCTCTTCACATTAGCTGTATAACATAGGAATTGTCAGTCACTACTTGTTATCTTCATATACTGAACTCTGAGGTCAAACCACTTGCTCAAGTTGACCCAATTTACACCGCAAGGATAAAAACACTTTCTGACACCATTGCTTTTTTTCTTTAAATCACCACTTCTCCATTCCATGTAGTGATTTCTTAATAAAGTTTATTTTATTCCTAATCCCTTTGTTTGGTTAATATTCTTCCAGTTTGGTTAATATTCTCCCAGGTTGATAGTTTGTTTTCAAACAATTTAACCCTATCTTTTATGGTGTAGGTCAAATTGAATGTCTAACATGAAGCTTTCCTGAAAAATCAAAGGACAAATAATCTGTCCCTCCTTGGATTGCCTACAATATTTATGGTTTCAAGACTTATTCAGTTATTCATTAAATATATTCATTCTCTTAAATATTAAGGGGTTAATTGTCTAGTCACTATGTTTAATACTAGTGAATAAAATATGTTTCTTTTATGGAAATGCTTAAAGCTGTATTCCAATTGGAACCTATTATTTGTACCTGCATTTTTAGTCTTTCACTATGCGTATGTCTCACCAGTCCAATTAGATTGTATATTCCTTGAAGTTTTCACTTCTGTGTGGTAGTCAACAAAGCTTTGCATGCTCAATGTTGCATTTGCCAAAAGTGACTAATGTTACTAAAAGTAGTATATCTGAGCTTCACAGTAGTCATTCTTATTCCTATAAAAGAAAAAATATATATCTATAAAAGTAAAACTAATGCTTATTGTAATGATAGACACGTATAGTTTTCTGAAAGTTGTTGATCATAACCAGTTTGCTAGGTAAACAGAGAGAGCGACTCCACTTCCACATCTGAATGTGGAAAATCAGGCTCTCCGAATTTAAGAAGTTATCATGAAGTCACCCAGATGTAAATCGACTCAACATTAGTTAGAATCCAAATCTGATGCATGAATGTGATTCCTTCAGTCAAAATTCTTCGTGGGTACAGAACCACTTAATGCTTACTTTAGGTATTGCTCTAAATAATTTATATGTTTTAACTCATTCATTTTTCAATAACCTTAGAGGGTAGGTATTTTATTGTTTCATTTTTCAGATGATCAAGCTAATGTACAGAGTAAAAGTAGTCTGTCCAAGGTCTCACAACTATTAATCAGCAGAAATCAACCAGTCAAATTTGATTCGGTCATTCTTACCTCAGCATCTCTGTTCTTCACCATAATGACAGTCCACCTCTTCTATTTACCTTAAACAGAAAAGTAAAAAAAATGAGAGAGATAAATAGCACTTACTAAAGTCACAGATATATAGTGTGTTAAAAATACATCACAAGCTAATGAGAGATTTTTAAACATTTAATTGTAAACTTTACCCATTTTTTCTTGGATAGAAAGGCTCAGCAAAAACAAACATGATGGAAAGAGCCTTTGTTGGAGGAAGTGATCCACAGGATGAGATGCTGGTGGACCCGGACCTGGACCTGGGCAGTCCGAGGCTCCTCCCCTCCTCCCTTCCTTGGAGTGTGTTACCCACTGTTCCACAGTGGGAGCCAATTTCAGGGATGCAGCCTTGAGAAAGTAAGGTGTTACTGAGACCATTTGGACTGAGTGTGTCTGAACCCCTGTGTATGCTTTTCAGATTATGGTAGGAAGGAGTGGGAACTATTAGTCTCGATGCCGCCAAAGTCAGTCCTTGTAA
>PVKM010002800.1:0-62050 GCA_004027735.1 Carollia perspicillata
GGGAAAAGGGGAAGGGATCACAGGAACAAATATAAAGGACACATGGACAAAAACTAAGGGGGGTGGAAATGGGAGGGAGGTGGGGAGCACTGGGGGTGGTGGTGGACTGGGATGGGAGTAAAAGACAGAAAACTTTACTTGAAAAACAACTAAAACTAAAAAAATAAATTTAAAAAAAATTGACTTGCTGCAATGGCAGAGGCTGCTGGCTTTGCACAGGGTCTTTTTACCACTTCCTGCAACTCAACAGCCTTTGGTGGGAACGCACAGTCTAATGAAGGGGTTGGCAGGCTGGATATCTGTTTTGCAAATTAAGGTTTTTAAAGATACAGCTATACTTTTTTTTTTTTTTTTGGTATTTTATTTTATTATTTTTTTTATTTTTATTTATTTTTTTTATTGATTATGCCATTCCAGTTCTCCCATTGCCCCCTTCATTCCCCTCCACCCTGCACACTCCCTCCCACCCCCACTCCCCCTCTTTAGCTCTTGTCCATGAGATACAGCTATACTTTTATTATTTTACTGTTATCTATGACTACTTCAAGCTACAATGGCAGAAAGGAGTCTGGTGTATAAAGTCTAAAATATTTTCTATCTGATCCTTAACAGAAAAAGGGTTTTGGCTGCTGTTCTAGATCATGGTTGTCCAGCCCCCTTTGGTAGTTAGGCGTGGCTGTAAGATTAAGGCTTTTGCCAGTGAGTAGAAGTGATGCACCACGAGGCTGGCTTCTCGGGACAGTGAAGAGCCCTCCTCTTACCAGCTAACTGCACCCTAATATAACAGTTTAATTTTAACCCATGCAAACAGTGCTTTAAGGGATAGCAGAAAAATAAAATGAGAAGAACCTTGGTCTCTGAATGACCATGTGAGCAGAAAGGTTCACCAACTTGATAATTTTCCCTGAATTATCACATGAGAGGTAAACAAATACCAACTTCGATCCACTACAGTAAGGCTAGTTTCTTTGTTAAAGCAATCACATTTTATTCTAAGATAGCTTCACAATTTAAACTACCAATAAAACATACAAATTAACCCTTAAAATTGATCAAAATAGTAGTCTTTAAACCCAGAACAAATTGTCGTCCAATTCATTATTTTCTTTTTTTAAATATATTTTATTGATTATGCTGTTACAGTTGTCCCATTTCCCCCTTCATTCCCCTCCACCCTGCACATCCCCTCCCACCACATTCTTCCCCTTTAGTTCATGTCCATGTGTCATAACTTCTTTAGCTTCTACATTTCCCATACTATTCTTGCCCTCCATCTGTCTACTTTCTACCTACCATCTATGCTGCTTATTCTCTGTACCTTTTTCCTCTCTCTCCTCCTCCCACTCCCCTGTTGCTATCCCTCCATGTGATCTCAATTTCTGTGGTTCTGTTCCTATTCTAGTTGTTTGCTTGGTTTACTTTTGTTTTAGGTGTGGTTGTTAATAACTATCAGTTTGCTGTCTTTTTACTGTTCATATTTTTTATCTTC
This sequence comes from Carollia perspicillata, assembly GCA_004027735.1. Taxonomy (NCBI): domain Eukaryota; kingdom Metazoa; phylum Chordata; class Mammalia; order Chiroptera; family Phyllostomidae; genus Carollia; species Carollia perspicillata. The sequence continues at coordinate 1,490 of PVKM010002800.1, forward strand.
TTTTTCTTAGATAAGTCCCTTTAACAATTCATATAATAAGGGCTTGGTGATGATGAACTCCTTGAATTTAATCTTATCTGAGAAGCACTTTATCTGCCCTTCCATTCTAAATGATAGCTTTGCTGGATAGAGCAATTTTGGATGTAAGTCCTTGCCTTTCATGACTTTGAATACTTCTTTCCAGCCCCTTCTTGCCTGTAAGGTCTCTTTTGAGAAATCAGCTGACAGTCTGATGGGAACTCCTTTGTAGATGACTGTCCCCTTATCTCTTGCTGTTTCTAGAATTCTCTCCTTCATTTTAATCTTGGCTAATGTAATTATGATGTACCTTGGTGTGTGTATCCTTGGGTCCACCTTCTTTGGGACTCTCTGAGCTTCCTGGACTTCCTGGAAGTCTATTTCCTTTTGCCAGATTGGGGAAGTTCCCCTTTATTATTCATCCAAATAAGTTTTCCACTTGTTGCTTTTCCTCTTCCCCTTTTGGTGCCCCTATAATTCAGATGTTGGAACGTTTAAAGTTGTCCTGGTGGTTCCTAAGCCCCTCCTCATTTTTTTTTTGAATTCTTGTTTCTTAATTCTTTTCTGTTTGGTTGTTTCTTTCCTCCTTCTGGTCCACTCCTCACTTTGTAACAGGCGCAACCAGACCCCCCAAAAAAATGGCTCAAATGGAAGAACAGATCAAAGCCCTAGAGCCAATACATGTAAGTGACCAAGAGATAGCCAACCTATCAGATGCACAGTTCAAAGCACTGGTGATCAGGATGCTCCAAGAATTGGTTGATTTTGGTCTCAAATTAGATGAAAAGGTGAAGGCTACACTGAGTGAAATGAAGGAAACTGCACAGGGAACCAATAGTGATGGGAAGAAAACTGGGACTCAAATCAATTCATTATTTTCTTATTTCAGGTAGGTGAACTTGGGGGCCTTTCGACCTCAGGAAACACTCTAATGAATATTAAAACACAAAAACCAAAATTGTAATTAAACATTACTCCGAGCCCTGTTACTTTAAAAATGAAAAGAGATTTTTTTCACTTAGTGGCATTTCATAAAGAGGCTTTACAGATTAGATTCACCCCTGTTTTAACAGAGGTCTCCAGCTACTTTGGGAATAGAAGCAAAACAGGCATCCTTGGAGGATTCACTCAGGCACTTACAACTATGTGATCATTTGGTTCAACGTCTTCACGTTCAACTTTTGTGTTCTTCCCACCTTTTCACATACATTTAAAAAGCCCATCTCATCCATGGACAATTATAATAATTTTGTCACAGGAAATAAGTAATGTTTTGATCATTTGTGCAAGAACTTTCACAACCTTCTATAATCCACGGGATAAGATCAAAAGATCATCTCCAAATGGCTGCTAAGATAGCAAACACCTCATGTTTCTGTACATTTTTTTTGTTGTAACAAGTTAATACATAAATTGCCCTTCTTTTTCCCATTCCTGGTGTGGTGCATTGTTCTTTTGAGAGGGTTGAAAAACATCAAAGAGAAATATATGTATAAATAGATCATAAGAACTCCACCATCAAATTGAAATGGTTGACAAGTAATTAGAGATCCAAATGGAGCTCAGAGGCCTTACTGAGTAAATCAAGGAGAGCCTGGACATCCTTATGGTCTGTAGACTTTATTCTTTGTGCCTTTATTGTTAGACGTGCACACCATTTCCTTGAATGCCAAATTTAGGCACCCTTCCTAATTAATGATCTTTTCAAACCCCTTTCAGAAGCTACTGGATTTTGATTAGCCCACAAAAGAAGGTTTTTCTCTCCTGAGCACATAGTTTTCTGTCTCCTTAGCAGTTAATTGAGTAGCAGAATAATGGTTTCCTTACAGGCAGGCTTACAGAATGCACAGAGAGGTTGATGCCTCTTTAGTCTCTGGGAATTCTAGTGACATTCAATAATGCTTGGTAAACTTAAGGCCAGAATTAGAGACCAATTTGATGCATTTGGACATATCTCAATCTGATGTTTCCTGAGCAGCTGGCTCAGTGAAAGGATACATATGCTGGCTCAAGGCTTTTGCTTTTCTTTCTAGGTGAGTTTTTTCATTGCATTCCTATTTCTTTACCTAACTAATATATAGAAGGAGCCAGCAATAGCTGCCCTCTTCAAGAAATTAGATAATTCCTATTTTTACTGACCAAACTTTTCTGTGCATTGCACAGATCCTGCAAAGATGCCTAAGTTCTCAGGGAAAAAAGGTGTATGTTTGTGTGTGTGTATGTATGTGCACATTACTCTTATTATCAAATTATAGCAAAAACCATGGTTTATTATTTGCCTATTTTCCAAGAAGAGGAAAGGACAATCAATGGTCCCCTCTTTTAATTTTCATTCACTATTTTGGCTGTTCTACCTAGTAAGAAAATGAAGACCACTTAGCCCATGACCTAATGGACACAAATATTTGATGACTATACGATATTAAAAGAGCATATAGTCATCCAAATATTTGTGTCCACTAGGTCATAGGAATTAAAGAGGTCCAGTATGTCTTTGATGTATACTGCAGACGGTATGAGGAGCCCCTGGCTTAGCACCAGAGTTCTCCCTGTCTCTTTATCTGTATATAGCTATTTTTATATATTTTGTCTATGCCCTCCCTTAAGCCCCACTAATGAGAGTAAAAGGATTTAAAAATTAGTCTAAAACTGGGAAAAAAGACAACAATAGTTAAGAGGTGCCAACAGCATTTGAAAAGCAAAAAATGAGTGGAAAAGTGGGCACTGTCTCAGCACAGCTGAGAAAGCCTAACTGAAGTGCAACAGTGAAATGCAGATGGAATGCGAGCCCAAGAAAAATTCAGAACTTGGAGCACCAGGGCTGGGATGACACTACAATTTCACAGTGAGCTAGAGACTGAAGGATTTGGTTGAATGTTTGTATCAATAGCGTTTTGACTCAGTCTCTCTTGCTGCCAACCAAAAAACATCCAAGTATTTGACTTTCTCTGCTTTGTTGAGATAAGGGATTTTATTTTAGAGAGACTTCAAATAGAAAATATCTACCTTACACGGGATAAAAAGATCAAGCAAAGATTTAGTATTACTAGTTTATACCCCAAGGGAAATAAAAGAAGCTGTTAAATATATGAAGTTATAACAAAATCCCATAAAAAGCATAATTAGAGAAAATATCAACATTTCTATATTGAAGAAAATAATTTTTCAAATATTTTTAAATTTACATATTTTTCCAAAAAGGGTAAAATTGTTATCAGCAAAAGACTTCCAACCATGATTATAACATGTTTGTTTACAAAGGTCTATGTTTTTAATATACAAGATATTAAACACTTTGTAAATATTTAAACATGTAATTAAAGTAGTACATATCTTAGGGTTCATACTTTAAAACATATTATATATATATGATACCTAAGCAAAAACAGTTCAAGATTTGCCTTAGAGTGCTAGTTCCCATAGATGGTAGAATTGCTGACCTAAGAGAAAGCTGCCTAGATTTTCTTTGAAGTTGATCAGGAAGAGACTGGACATTAGTGATATAAGGGCTTTTTTAAGTTAGTAACTTAAATTTGTTTTCAAGGAACCGAAGAAATTACCCTGGAAATACATTAACATCAGCTCTTTCTAAAATCTTTCCTGAGGCCTGAATATTCATCTCTAATCTTTAGCACACATACAAGCACATGTATATACAAACATGGTAGACATGTGCACAAATACTCAAAAACTTCATCTAATAGGAAGGCCTTTATGTCATTTGTAACTCTGGAAGGACAGAATGTGCTCATTTTCTACAAATCAAAGCACGCTCAAACAAAATACAAAAACAAATTGAACCATCTCACTTGTCTTAAATGCACTCATAACTTCTGCATTGGTATGAGATGCTGGAGGTGTCCAGTGCATCTTCCATCAGTGTTAATGGTCCCAGTGCAAGTTGAGTATCCTACTACAACTGGCTGGCCTGGGCTTTTGCTCCATCAGTTCACAGGGCAGCTGGAAGTGCTAGAGGTGTTACTCCAATAGCAGCCCTCAGACACTGATGAGAATTGGGAAATAAGTTCCCCAACGTCCTTGCTCTTCAAAGGGGATAAGTGAAGGGAGTTCTCCCTTCAATCTCCCTAAGTACTGCTGGAGTATGGAGCCCCAGTTGCCCACTTACTGCTCAGTAAGGCACCCTTTATTATTTTTGTCTTCTCTGTCTCACTTCCCCAACCGCCAACTGGCTTTCTTAGAAGACAGCTCCCATGTAAGCTACTGGGACTCACATTTGTCTCAGGATCTGTATTTATGGGAACCAACACTAGATACCAATACTTTATTTTGGGAAGGGAAATATCTCTTCTTTTGTTGATTTTTAATGTGCACCTTACAGTGACTCTTGTACATTTAAATTTTATGTGTGAATTTAATGAGTTTAATAAGCTAGTTAGAAGAGGTGAACATATTCATTAGAAAAGGTAAATAAGCATGGAAATAAGTAAGAAAAATCCTTTTAAAGGGGAGGTGAGAAATAGATGCCCACATACTGGGAAGATTTTTCTGGAACCCCTTTATCAGGTGGTCTGCCTCCCTTCTCATTGACATGAGCAAAGCACTAATTGCCTAAATGCCAAGTGCAGAGGCCCTGGACGATGGCTGAATGGAAGTGTGGGAAAGGTGGCTTTGAAGACTTGTGAGATACAGTCTGTGCTCTCTATGAGGTTCGTATCTGTCAGAGGCAGACAAAACATAGTGTATGAATGATTCCTTGTTTTGTTTCAAAAAAGTTGTGGGGTCATTAAGGAAAAAATGAATTTGAGAAGGGCTGAAAGATGAGTAGATTTTTTAAACCTCTAAAATGAAGTAGAGAATACTTTTCTAAGAATAAAAAATATCACAAGGCCATTGAGGGTAGCTAGGTACCATATGGTTGGAATATTAGCCATGTCATATTTTATCTACCCAGCATCCATTTCCACATTCTCTCTCTCTCATTTTTTAATCTGAGAAATTTCCTGTCTTCATTTTGTGTCATCATAGTGGAATAGTAAGTCAGGGTATTTGTTATCCCAAGCAAAATGAAGTCTTAGGTCCTATGTCTGTCAGATCCTACCTCTTACCAATAAAAACCAGCATGAGGATAGACATAAGACCTAAGAATGGACAGTCAATAGGTAATTATAGTCATTTGGGTGTGTTTTGGAGGAAAGTCATGTACATTTTTCTCAAACAACAATTCTCCTATTGCAAAATAATTCCTAGCTGACTCCAGACCAAGCATACTCAGTGTACTCTGTTCTGAGTATACTCCAGACCAGAATATTCAAATATTCTGTAGGGTAAACAGAATACCTGAGCAGAAGACACAAGACAATCTCAACACCCAACATAATTATCATGAACTAGGGATTTTCTGATTCATTGTGACAGCAGTGTTTTTCACTGGCCTGTACTGTGAGGGACCTTTGTTCGAATTTTGGCATACCCAGTACCCAGCACAGTAACTGACACTTAATAAGCACCCATTAAATATTCATTTAATTGGATTGAATGCATGAAACTCTCTTTAACATTATCATTTATTAATAAAATAATAAATAAATAATAAATGCTGAATTGATTACTAATATACCTTTTAAAAACAAATATTCAATATAGGCATTGTTATCGTCTTTGATTTCTAGGGTAATCTTTTATTAACTGGATTTTGATAATGGCTGTTGAAGTTTAAATGATCAATATCTACCCATTTTGAGCATTTACTATGTATCAAGTGCAAGATGTCAAAGAACAATAAGATGCTCAACTAAATTTAATAATGACCTATACTTGCTTAGTAAACATTTCAAGTTTAAATTCTGTGTTGCAGAGAGAAAGGCTGGAACCAGGAAAGAATGTTGAGTCCACTGACCTTGAATAAAATTTTCCAGTTTCCTACCAAGCATATAATGGTGCTGACCTGGGTTAGAAATGCCTGAGATAGCTTTCTTGTCCATTCTTCCTTAACACAAGGTTACCAAGCAATGTTTTCACACAAAACAAAACACGTGGGATCACATTGTGCTCACAACTCCTGACAAAGACTGTGATATGTAATGATGATGAATTGTGCTTTTCACTGATCTTATACAATATGAGAATTTTCTTTTCAATACATTTCAAGGCAACATTATCTGTGTGGGTCTAAATCAGTTAATTCATCTAAGAAATATATCTATTCTACCACTAAACTATTTCTCAGTAACCATATATAACATGGTTAGGCAGTGAAAGTGATTACATCAGAGCCTAGAGACAGAAGGGGGTGGAAAAAAGGAGAGTATTGATGTTGACTTTGTGCCAAGTACTGTGAAAGGACTGCGTGTTAATTACGTCACATGATTCTCACAGAAACCCTATGCAGCAGGTATCATCATCCTGATTTTGCAACTGGATTAAAAGAATTCACTAAACTAGATTGAGTTCATAATATGGCTTTTGAGAAAAGAAGCACCACCTTCTATTTACTATATTTCCACATGTGAAATATAGTACCTTTACCTTCACATTACATGTGAAATGTAATTACCTTTATGTATTTGTTCAGCATTTTGATGGATTGATTGCCTTTATTTTTACATCCCTGTATCCACAACCTTTGGTGATGCTTTTCCTTATTGACTTTGAGATTGGCCATTTATATGCTTTAGCGAATGGAAAAGTAGCAAAAAGTATACAAGCAGAAGTTTGCAAGATAACTTGCATATTTCCTCTTTATCTTTGGCAGCCTATCATACCACTGTGATACTACATGGATAGTGTCACAATAGTCTAGACAAGGCTGTCAGAGAGCAATCAGCCCTGACCAGCCAGGTAGCGTATCCATTAGCAAGCTCAGCCAAAAGCAGTAGAATTCTTTAGACAAAATGTAGTCTTGGAGGAAATAATAAATTGTTGCTTTAAACCTCTAAACCCTGGGGTGTTTGTTATGGAGCACTAGCTAACTGATACAAGCATTCACACTACACAAGATACTTTTAAACTGTATAAAGAAAATGAAACACATATAGTTCTACCTTCATGACTCTTTGCTTAAAAAAATAAAACATCAGCCCTGGCTGGTTTGGCTCAGTGGGTTGAGTGTTGGCCTGTAAACCAAAATGTCACCTGTTTGATTCCCAGTTAGGGCACATGCCTCAGTTGTGGGCCAAGTCCCCAGTTGGGGACATGTGAGAGGCAACTGTTTCTCTCTCACACAACAATGTTTCTCTCCCTCTCTGTTTCCTTTTTTCCCCTTCCCCTCTCTATAAAAATAAATAAATAAAATCTGTAAAAAATTAAAACATCATTTCCTGAGCAAATATTTTAAAATGCAAGAAATGATATGCATATGTATATATGTTTGTACATATACGCATACTTGAATTATATGGAAATTAATGTTTATAGTCATTATTTAAAACTATTTAATATGTTTCTGCTATTTCTAGGACTCAAGGTAGGCACTAAGGGTGAATAAAGCAATGAGCCTTCTCTCGAGGAGCTCAAACAGTTCTCAAGAGTGTGATAACTGCTATTTAGACACCCACGCAAGGTAATACTGGGCCCCAAATATAAATAAGGTCTGTTTTATATGGAGAGGTGAGAAGAAGCTTAACCAACAAGATGTTCTGAGATGGGCACTAAAGGATGAGTAGAATTTTCAGAGAAAATAAAAGTAATTATGCCAGATAGAAGTCACAGTATATGCCAAAGCACACAGTGGCAAGAGGGTATGGGAAGAAACCGGCTTGCCAATGTGGTTAGAAGCCTGACGTATGAGAAGGAGCACTAAGTGAAACCAGATAGGTGAGTTGAAACCAGACTAGAAGAGACTAAAGTCTGAAGTTTATTCCAGTGACAGCAGAAATCATTAAATGGTTTGAAATAGGGTAAGTGATGTGAGCAGATCTGGATTTGAGGAAAAAAGTAACACTGGAGATAACAAATGTTTTCCTACTTCTTTTATCCCAAACTAGGTCATCAAAAACTAGGTTCGTAAGTCTCTCTCTCTAGGAAAACATTCTTGAATAACCTGTATATATGGCTTTCTTACTTATACTTGATTTAGCGTTCCGTTTAACCTCTAATTTTTATTAAGAATATAATGAAACAAACATTACAGAAATAGTTCATCTTAGGCCCACACAGTGATGGTTCTTTTTCCTCCTGTGATGCTCTGTCTGCTGTGAGATGCTCTTTATAGTCTCAGGGAAGAGAACACAATCACAGCACAGTTTACTCTCATCATGAATGTTGATGTAGTTGCTATGGACTAAAGCCTGACTAGAGATTCTCAGTTAAAAAGAAAGTTCTCTATTTCATAAAGCAGTTATCTGAGTAAAACTTAGTCTTGTTTGAAGAAAATAAACTCCAGCTCCTCTCTCTGTCAAGTTTCTCTGCCTTTTGTGAGGATGTAAGAACTCTCTGGTGTTTTTGTAAAGTGCTCTTTACAAAATCAAGTGCTCTTGATTCCTGGGACAGGCCCTGCTGGAAAGGACAGGGTCTACAGTGTGACATGGGGAGACTTGCCTTGGATCACGGGGAGGTTAGTGGTTCCGAAACTTGTCTCAGAAGTGAGAGGGCATCAGTGGGTGTATCACTCTTGCTCTCAGTTTACCGGTTTTCTTCTTTCTGTTACTTTAGAGTGGCTGGTAAAGTTCTATTTACAATTCTATTGCACTGAGTAGCTACAAACCATACTAACTGTCATCAGAGGACTTGTCAGGGACTGGTCTTTAGGGATTGTGAGAATCCCAGGGGCCCCAGGAATGAGGAACTGGGGAAGAGAAAATGGGAAGCCAATAGCAGCTAATCCAAATTCAAACGGGGAGTGAGGCAGGAAACACCAGTGGGTGAAACTGAGCAGGTGAGGCCTATGTAAACTCCAGCATGCATACCCAGTTAAAAGCAGTTATAGCCAGGCAGGAATATATGTTGTCGGTATTCCAATTTTTTTTAAAGAAGTGGAAATTTTTGTAAAGTATTCCAACTTCTAATATTGGAGATTAATTCCATTGTTAAACATAATGTACCAATTAAAATACTTGTGAGTGGGATGTGCCCAATGGGTTGCCTGATTTCCATCTCCAGCCTCAAAGGACAGATGACAAACAGGAGATACTCAGGGAGGAAAGGAAGCACTTATTATGCCAAGATATTCAAGGTAATGAAAGACCCCTGAGTCTATAAGAGCCAATGGGGACCCTACCCGATGGTAAAGTGAGACACTCTGGGGAGGAGTATTTGAAGGACCTAGAGACTTAGGAAATTAGCTGGAAACTTAAGGCATAGAACAGAGTTATCCAACAGAACTGTCTACAGTGATGAATAAAATTCTGCATATTTGTACTATCTAATACAATAGCCCATAGGTACACGTTATTGAGCACTTGAAGTATAGCTAGTGTGTACTTTAAATTTTAAAGTACTGAATTTTAAATTTTACTTCATTTTTAAGTAATTTAAATGTAAATAGCCACATGTGGCTAGTGGCTAGCACATGGGACAGCACTACTATCAAAGCTCCAAATGAGAAATCCTCAAACTTTAGGAGACATCAGAATCAACATGGAAGGGTTGTAAAAACACAGATTGCTGGTCACAACCCCCTACCAAGAGTTTCTTTCAGGTTCAATATATATGAAGTAAGGGTTCCAGAATTTGCCCTTAGAACCAGTGTCCAGGTGATTCTGATGCTGCTGGCTCACACACTGAAAGCCACCAAACGGTCAACCAACTTTCAGATTCCCAGGACAGAGTGTGGTCCTGGAGAGAGAAGCACTGACAGCTATATAATTACTGATTCACACAAACACACACACACTAGGTGGTGGCTAGACTTCCTTGAACTGCCTCTCCTACACTGAGAGAACAGGGCAGATGGAGCTCATCAAAGCCATGAACAATTTTGTTCTGTCTTGGAGAAAATGAGGTTTGCTTTTGAATCAGAACATAGTGCATGCCTGTATGTGTGGCCCTGAGTCCATTCCACTCCAGCAAGGGACTAGAAAGAAAATCCTAGATCATCATGACCAAAGTAGACACCTAGTAAAATCAGTATGTCAGGAAACTTGATTCATTTTTTTCTTGCTAGGCATAGCATCAGCAAAGCACCTCGTTTATCCTAGGAAAGTACCATTATATCTCATACAGGTCAAATGCAGCCTCTACCCTGGAAAACACATTTTAATATTTCAGGTCAGGAAAGAAAAAGAGGCTCTTAGTCTTCCTTCTAATCTTTTATGCTCATTGAAAAAAGCAGAAATAGTAGAAGCTGCTGCTGTGATACATCCAAAGAATTCAAAGACATGACCTGTGTGTCTTTGTCCTGATATGATAGATAGCCTCAATCCCAGCGGAAGGATGACACCTGACAGGTTAGAGGGGGACGGGAAGACTCCTTGAACTGTCTGCATTTTCCTTGGTTAGCATAAAAGTTTATTTCCTTGAAGTTTTCTCAGTGTTAAGAGGAGCAGAGTATTTTTATATCATTATCTCTAGTGGATTATTAGCATTCTTTTTACCTGAAAATTAATTTTTGAGCTATTTCAGATGTCTGATTTTCAAGAAAACCTACACCCCTATATTCACACTCATTGGTGGTCTCATTCCACACTGACTGTGGGATTCACCCTATGACTCACTCCAGCCAATGGCACAGTAGCCAACTTGACATAATCAGAAAAGCTTTTGAACAGTTCCAATCCTCTTCATATCCCTGTGCTTTCACAATGAGTATATGCTCGGGGCGCAGGATGTAGCGTGTGAAACAAAGTCAAGCCTGCCTAGTTGTCCCAGTGAAGCCCTAGATACGTGAGAAAACTCAGCCCAGATTAGCAATGCTGCCCAGCAGACCTGCTACTGACCATAGAGTCTTGATGAGTTGAGCTGATTAGGGCACAACCTAGCAGAACTGCCTGGCAGATATGGAGACCATGAAAAAAATAAATGGCTGCGTTAAGGCACAAAGTTTTGGGGGTGAGTTTTTACACAGCTAAATAAAGCTTGAAGGAGAAATTAAAAATCCTTATTCATTTAGATATCAGAAAGTTATCATCAGTCTTAGCAAATCCAGTAAATTCTTAAATAAAGTGAGGATGCTCAATGGGAGTTTATTTTACCACATGATCATAGTCCTGGAAATTATCCTAAAAAGAAAATAAATAAAACCTGCATTTCAGGTGTCTCCCCCATCCTCCCCTTTCCCTCTGCCAGCTGGCTATTGCTTTCCATTTTACAACCTCTGCTCGGTTTCCATACACATTGGACACGTCGTCCACCAGCATCAGGCAGGCCTGACAGTGTCTTAATAGAACCCCCGCTGGTGTGCATCTCTGTTCTCTACTCAGCTGTCCCATCCTGCAGCTACTATTCTAAAGTTACAGGACAGTTTCTAACTTTGTGCCTGTCCCACGGCATCAGGACCAAGGCACATGATTTGTAATTTATGAGGACACCCACAGAGCTGTCATTTGCAAGGCAGGTGTTGAGAAAATGGCAAGCAGCTCTAGGAAAGAAAAGAACTCTGATCTCACCCTTCAATAATGGTGTCTAACCTAGTCATGGATAGAAAGCGTTGACATAAGCGAGCTTTAAAAATAAAGCGATGGCTCATCTTGCTGAAGGCACGCTCTGTCTCTGCACGGCTGAATATAACAGGATTTAAGTAATCTATGAAAAATGAGTTTTTATTCTGAAGCTGCCTGTATCTTTTTGAATTGTCTTTTGCAATCTCAACTACCAACTTCAGGTACCAATGGATAAACGGGCAAGTCAAAATTCAAACTAAATAATTCCACAGGATGTAATGGATAATGATCTTCCAATCTCCATTTAAACAAAACAGCACAAAATGGAAACCAAGATCAATTAACTCAAATAAGTTGAAAAGGAACTGGTGTGTATATATATGTATTTTTATACCCAGCTGACTAATATTTTAATGTTGAATAAACTGTAAATCTATGTATATTAGCTGCTTGATATGTTGGGGAAAACCGAGGTTTTTTTTTAATTATGGCAATATTTCAGAGACTGATACAGGGTGATCTAATCTTAAATTGATTTAGATGGTAGTGGAAGCCTGGGTAACGATATGTCACTTTCAAGGCGTTTCCAAAGCACCACAAGGTGCACATTGCAACTCTGGGTGGAAAAAAATACCAGCTAGGAAGCAATCTGAGCTGCGAAACCAAATGATGTCATGATGAAATGGCTCCAAGATTTAAAGAATACCGCTTACTGATAGGCGGCTCAACTTTCCATCTTGGATCTGAGAGTTCGAGTGGGATGTCTGTGTTACAATGCAAGTCCAGCGACTTTACACCATGTGAAAACCACAATGAACAGGGACTCAAATATCAGCCTGATCACTGGCTGCAGCTGGAACTTTCACAACGGCAAAACTGGAGGATTTTTCCTTCCTTTGGTGAGGACCAATCAAGTTGGCAGATTTTCCCCATCACCATATTCCTAAAATCTTTCTTCTAGATATTAATTGCATGTTGACATTGAAGCCCACGTTCTTCTAATAGATTTCTACATCTTGGCTACTAATAAACAGTCAGAAAACCGCTATATGACTTATGCCACTGTGTCCTGCACCCTCCCACGTCTATCATAAATGACCAGGGCTGAAAAGAACAGTTAAGGAGGTTCTGGACAACCCCAAGCCACTCTTTTGGCTCCCAGCCTGGAAAAACTCCTGACAGAAAGCTTGTCTGGTGCCCTTGGCAGAGACCCACAAGATCTAGTAAAATGCCAAAGAGCGGGGAGCATGACATCAAGAGGGAAACATGCTGTAAGGCAAAGGGCTGTACCTGACCAAAGGCAACTTTGGGGAACTGTTATTGTTGCTTGTTGGATGATTGCAATGTAGGTATAAAAACATGGGGACTGCATTTTCTTGTTGATATTTTGTTTGGTGGTTTCATATCAAACTTTATTATCATTTATTTGGCTCTTTTTAACAAGTGGAAAATAGAACCTTGGTGGTAATTGAAAGATATCTCTGGGCTGTTTTCCTTCTTTTCAAGAATTCAAGCTATCATTTATCTGTATGTTAATTGGGTTTTACATCTCCAAGATCCCAGTCACTTCTTGGTTGGCCCTTCAGCTACCTCACCAGAGAGAGTCTGGGAAGACAAGGTTCAGGAGTTTAAGGGGCAGGTCCCTCAGATAGCTGGAGATCAGTGAATATGTCACATCCGATCTCAGCTCAGCAACTGCGCTCACCGACCTGATCCCTGAAAGTCATCTGAAACTGGATTCCCCCATTGTTGCTCTCCTCACCACCCATCTGCACCATCCCCCAGGCTGGGAGGGATCTGGAAGTGTGACCTGCTAAGGGGGGAGTAAAGGGAGGGAGGTTTGTCCAGAGCACTCAGCTGTTGGAAAATCTCTAAAGATCCACTAGCAAGCAAATATTTTAGAAAGCTCTGAGTTTCATCAGAATGCATGTTTCTGAATAAACATCTAGAAGCATCAGCTCATGGGCATGAATGAAGAGTAGAAGATGGTGAAAACAGCCATGAGCTTGGATGCAGACCTAAAATCCCTGGGGCCCATCTGCAAGGTCTACTTCAGGTTAAGGAGTTATACACACACACACACACACACACACACACACACACACACACACACGAAAAACCGAATACCACAGCTCATTATAGTCCTCACTTTTACAGATATGATAAGAAAAGAGCTCTGATTTCTTGATTTGTTGAGGAATGGAGCTAGAGACACTCAGATTTAGGCTTCTGGTTTAGAAAACTGGTTATAAATTTAACCTTGGCCACTTACCAGCTGTGTGAATTTGCGCAAATTACTTTATCTCTCTGAGCCTCGTTTTTCTCATCTTACTGTGTGGTATCACTACAAGGATGTGGTATCACTACAAGGAGTCAAGGTAACATATGTGAGCCATTCAGCACAATGGCAGTCTATTTTTTATACAGATTGACTTACTGATCTTAGTAAGCTTCCCCTTAGCATAGCTAGGTATGTTGATTTAACAAGTATTCCTATCTGCTATGGAATAGGTATCCTTTAAAATAAGTTCTCCACCTCCCCCAACCCCAGAAGGAAAAGAAATCTAACATTATTAAAATACCCCCAAAATAATTTCTACTCCATCCAAGGCATTTGGGGAATACCTAAGTGGAGTAACCAAATAAGTAGATAATACACATCCATAAGTACATTGAAAAAAGGCAGTGGGTGCCCAAATGCCAAAAACCAAACAATATATATTTAAATAAGCTGGTAATATATTTGCTATAGCACTCTAACTGTTTGAAAAACTTAATTTTCTCTGAAAAGTATATATTAAAAATTTCCCCAAGAGTTCTAATAATTTCTAGTGCATCTTATTTTAGGGCTTAAAGATTTCTCATATCAGAATGGTAATATTTTCACTTGAAATTCCTTCATAATTCAGATTGAAGTATTAACTCAAGCTTTGTCTCCAGCACTTATGTTAAAAAGAGCAATGCTGATGTACACCTCACTACCTGGATTCAGAGCCAGAATAACAGGACACCAAATCACTTAAGTTCCGATTTACTTTAACCATAACATAAAGAACTATAAGAATCTCAACAATGTTGTTGTAAATAATATAATAGAATACACTGTGAATTAAGAAGATAAAACATAAACATAAGCTATTTTTTGTCATACTGATTTCATTAGCTCATATTTTTCTTCCTGTTTGCCATATCATACAATAAAAAACTTCATCCATGTCCAAGTTCCTAAATTACTTTCATTTATGTTGTATAGAAAGCTTTTACCACTGGTTTTACTACAGTCCCATTCAAGTCAGTTAAACTGCCATGGATTTAAAATCTTTATTTTGTCTAAGCAGAATGCCTTTAATCATAACCATTTTATAAACATTTAATGCCTAGAAATTAGCAGTCACTGGATGGAATAAGTCAGTTATTTTTTAAGTAAATTTTTCAATATTTTTGCTTTCTGGATCCTTGAGTATGTCTTTTTTTGTTCCAAAAATTACCTAAGTGATGAAAATGGAAAGCTGGAGGATTTTCCAGTATCTTTCATTCAGCCAACATTTCTTTTACTTCTATGGTGTATTGGTTCTATATGTTGTCAATATCAGGTTTAATTTTATTTTACCTTTGACTCATTCATATATATTTGAAAGTGGCTTCTTCAAATATTTTGTTCAATTCTTTTCCCTTTTTTCCAATCCCATTCCTTTTAGTACTGAAATATCTTCTCTGCAGAAATGTATAACATGTTGCTTTCTGTTCTCCACACAAGTGTTACTTCCTTTTTGTCACATTTTGGTCCTATCTTTGTCAACAGTATGTATCATTTAGCTATAGCTGCCTAACAAACCATCCCAAGACTCAGTGGCTTAAGACAACAATGATCTATTATAATTTATGCAACTATAATCTATTGGTGTGCATCAGCCTGACATTAGCTGATCGAGGCTTGTCCAGCTGGATGTCTCTCCTGACTGCAGCAAGGCATACTCACACATCTACAGGTCAGCTGGGGATCAAATGATCTAGGCTCAGCTTGCCCGTGCATCCGAGGATTGAAAGGTGGCTTTGCTTTAAGCTGGGTTTGGCTGGTACAGCTTGGCAAGGGAGACTGTAGTCCATGTGTCTCATTCTCATGCTGGGACCAGCAGGCTAACCCGGATATGTTCTCACAGAAATGGGAGAACCAGGAGGACAGGCAGAGACATTTCAGATCTCTAGTGGCCTAGGGTCATAACTGGCATGCTATCACTCCTGCTCCATTCTATTTGGCCTACACAAGCCACATGCTAAACTCAAAGGCGAGATGCATAAAAAGAGAGAGACTCCTCCCACAGATGAAGGGCACTTGAAAGTTACATGGCAAAGAGTTTGAGTACCAGGAGGAGAAAGGAATTGGGGCCAGTAATGCAATCTAGCAAAAGACCACAGCAGATGTCAAATTGGCTGCGTTTAACCCTTCTAGCACGTCAAGTTAGCCTTTTGCTCCCAGTGGCCAACTTGTAATCCAAGGCAAACACAGGCGAATTAGCTGTAGTTAATTTGTAGGATTTCATATCCAGAGTAACACCTCTCATTATGACTGGCAGAATATTTACAGCAGAGATTAAGGTGCCCCACTCAGTCTTATCCATACAATAACACCACTTAGAAAAAGCGTGGTTTTTTAAATTGAGCTCTAATTGGTTATAGTTCATTTTCACTACATCAACTTCGGGTGAGATTCGTGCACTTGGGCCTCACTGAGAAGGCCCCTCCCAGGCTGTACAGGATTCAGGATCCTCTTTCTGTTCCACCCCGTGGATAATGAGTAGCTTGTCTTGGCCTCTCAATTAATAAATTTCAGGTCCTTAAAATTTTGCATTAATCAGTATAATAATAAAATACGATGAGATCTTTTCTCTACCATTTTAGAACCTCATGCAGTTTGTAACCATCATGGATATGGCCAAAAAGTTGATGAATACACCATGATCCTTTCTTTACCATACCTGTAAAGGTTACTTCCAGGGTGGTCTGGCCCTGAAACCACTCATTTGTGGCTGGGGAAGAATTGCATAGGCACATAAGTATAGAAGAACAAAAATTCTGTTTTTAAATGGTGGCACACACAAATTACAATTTTGAGCAATTAAGTTTAAATATGCAGTATTTATGAATTTTAATGCAGCATTACATTTTGTTTGCCCAACTATATCTGTTTTTTTTTTTAGTCCTCATCCAAGAATATGTTTATTGATCTTTTAGAAAGAGAGGAGGGGGAATAGAGGGGGCGAGAGAGACCGAGAGAGAGGAGGAGAGAGAGGGAGAAACATTGATGTGAGAGAAACATCAATCAGTTGCCTCTTGTACATGCCCCGACCAGGTATCGAACCTGCAACCCTTTGGTGCATGGCACAATGCTCCAACCAATAGAGCCATCTGATCAGGGCTGGATTGTTTAGATGAATCGATCATTTGTATTTCTTAGTCCAGAGAAGATCAGGTCCCCTTCTCCCTAACATTTACCTCTTCTCCAATCATTTGCTTAATATCTGTCTCCTCAACTACACTCTTTAAGTTCCATGAGTCTGAGACAGTGTCTGTTTTGTCTGTTACTGACACTAAAGCCAAACCCAGACCCAGAGCACACTAGGAACTAAATAAATCTATACTGAGTGAATGAAAAAATGAATGTGTTATAAGCATGACATAAGATACTATTTTAGTCCAAAGTTTGCATCTAACTAATTGCATGTCATTGAGCAGACCACTAACGCTTCCAGGGTTCAGTATTCCAGGAGGAGCACACCTATCCTGTTTCCCAGGTGGGGTAATCATAACAGCCAGACAAGAAAATACCTGTGGAAACACAATATTCACAGATTCATTATATAAACATGATGTCCAAGCACTGTGTCTGCTGTGAGCATCTTGGTTTGCTTTAATACATTGTAAGGAATATAAATTTAATGAAGAGGAAAATTTGTTTACACTTAAAAATGCATTACCCTCAAACTGCCCCTCTATCCCTTTAACCCTGTATTTTTTTTCTCTCCATAGTGTTTATCACTATTTGGCACAGAATATTTGTTTGAGTGTTTATTTGTGGTCCGTCTCCATCACCTAGAGTGTCAGTTCCTGAGGGGGAGGCATTTTGTTTGGTTCACAGCTGTACCCCTGGTGCTTACCACGGGGCCTGGCTACAACGTGTGTTCTCAGTGAATATTTGTTGAATGAATGAATAGAAATTGGAGAGGAACGAGGGTACCATGAAAGATTAGCAATCAAATATCTGTGAACTTTGCTTTGGTTGTTGCTGCTGCATTTGTAGACCGTGAGTTATGCTGCTGCTGAGGTACAAGTTGACTCCTTGCTCTTAATTTGATTCCCATTTCAGTTGCTTAGAACCTTTTAAATCCTAAATCACATAAGGCACCCTCCGAGAACGACATGGCTGCAGGGAACAGCAGAGCAGGTGTCTTTGCTCTCCGCTGACACTTCTCCGCAATGCCTTCACAGCTCTTACCCCAGCGGGAGCACTCAAGCCTCCTTCAGGCACTCAAAGCTCTTCGCGAGACAATTTCTCACTCTCGCCCAGTCCCAGCCACCCAGCTGGGTGGCCAAAAAAGCAATACATTTGATCCACAAAAAGCAGTGGGCTTTGTTGGAATGTCTCCCCTTACTGAGCGTCAAACACAAAATCAAATTGACTAAATCCTTCTGGAATTCCACAAGGCAGCAATTTCCCCAACTCCCAACTCAACCACATTTGCTGTCTTTTATGGCTGCAAAATGTCAACTCTTTAACACCTCTTCCCATTCTGTCACTCAGTCCTTCAATACAGCTTCAAGAGGTGCCAGGAAGTTTGAAAAAGAGGGGGGGGGAAAGAATTGTAAGATATTAAAACAAAATTATAAAACAATTAGTGAACGTTTTTGCTTGGCTTATATAAACTTAACATAACCTATTATGGATGGATATGGTAATATCATATGTCCTTAATTTAGCTTTACGGTCACTTTAGATTTTGATCATTCCTGGGGGCTTGTCACATTACAGAAATAGGATGTATTAATTAGAATGTAACTTACTTTAATATGAAGCAAATGGACACTCCATGTGGGAAACGTCTTTAGATTTTTTAACATTGTATTTTCTCCTCTTCCCTAGGTTAAAATTAAACATTTTCTCCATCCTCACTCCAACACATAGCTCAGCTTTTAAACAACGTTTTCCTTACTCCTAATTTTTAACACTCTAAAATAGCAATGGTTGCAATCAAAAGAAGATTCTGTAAGTGGAAAGTGCTTTGTCCTGACCACGACAAAGTTATATTAAAATTGCAGCTGGCTGTCACCAGGGGTGGGGTTCTGGGCAAAAAGTCCCTCACTATTCTGTGCCGCTCCCTAGCCACCATCCTTGTCTCTCTGCCTTCCTCTCTCCTCCCCCAGGCAGACACTAGGGCTGTGACGTTGGCACATATCAGCAGTGGGTGCATGTGGACCAGCGAGTGAATGCCAGCACTTCCACACCCACCTGTAGGAGGATGCAAGGCAAAGGGGAGCTTACTGATGGATTTGCCAAATGAGTCAGTTCATTCAGTTGCCCTCTGGTTGAGTTATTTGAATTTAATTCAATCTAGATCTTTAATGGCTACTAAAATGTCTTTAAAATATTATGATGTGATGCAACACTGAAATGAAAAGTATTGCACAAGCCAAAGCATAGAAGTAAGTTTATGCAACACGTATTTGTGGAAAAAGCAGCAAGTATTTGTCACTGGGGGTCCAAAAGAATTCATGTTTTCTTAGAAAGACCACAACAAAAGACAGAAAATGCAAAAGAAAAATTGATAATGGACTTCATCAAAATTTGAAACTTTTTCTCTTGAAAAGAGATGATTAAAAATCAAAACATCAAACCCTAGAGTGAGATATGTTATATATATAATATATAAGTATATATTATAGTATATAATACATATATTCAAAAGATTTGAATAGAGAAAAGAAGATATACAAAAGGCTAACATTTCAGCAAAGAGATATGGCAACTGGAAGTCTCATAACCTGCTGTTGGGAATGTAAAATGGTGAAACCATTGTGAAAAACTTCTTGGCATTTTCTTAAAAAGTTGAACTTCTGTCCTAAACATTCCACTTCCAGATATTTATCCCGAAGAAATGAGAACATGTGTCCTCAAAAAAAGCTGCAGGAGTATTCATAGCAGCTTTATTCAAATCACCAAAAACTTGTGTATTAGTGTCCCAGGGCTGCTGTAACAAATCACCATCGATGAGGTGGCTGAAACAACAGATACCCTTTTCCCTCACAGGTCAGGAGGCCAGAAGTCCAAAACCAAGGTGTAGGCATGTTTCATCCCTGTGGAGGCTCGAGGGGAGACTCTATTCTATGCCTCTCTCCTAGCTTCTGGGCAGTTGTGGGGTTCTCTTGGATTCTAGCTGCATCACTCTGATCTCCGCCCCTGTTATCACATGACCTGCTTCCCTTTGTGTTTACGTGGGCCTCTTCTCGTTTTATAAGGATACCAGTGAATGGACCTAGGACTCACCATAATCCAAGATGACCTCATGTTCAATAATTATATCTGCAGAATACTTATTTCCACATAAGGTCACATTCTCAGGTACTGTAGGTTAGGAATTGAACACATCTTTTTAGGGAACACAAGTTTACCCATCACACTGAGGGGCGTGGTGTGGGAATGTTCAGCAACAGCTGTGGTATATTCATACCATGGCATTCCTACTTAGCAATAACAGAGAACACAGTATCGATACAAACAGCGTGGAAGAAGCTCTACGTCATGACGCCAAGTGGAAAAGCTGGACCCAAAACAGTGCATATGGTATGATTCTACTTATGTAAATTTTAGAAAGTACAAACAAGTGTATGAAGTGACAGGAATCGTATCAGTGGTTGCCTGGGGCTGGTGGCTTAGGGAACAATAGCAAAGAATCATAAGGAATCTTTTGGAGGTGATGAAAATGTTCACCATCTTGATTGTGGGGTAGGTTTCATGGGTGTATACACTGTCAAAACATTTTAAATGTTCACTTTAATCTGTACACTTTATTTGATGTAAATTCTACCTCAAAAAAAAAAAAAAAGAATTTGTGCTGCTTTCCAAATGAAAGAGTTCAGAGTCTAGCTATAGGTAACTTAATAAAGGGTGTGGTAACTTCAGATTTAACTAATGAGGAAATGGGGATAAAAACACCAGAATCATTTGATATGCTTCTAATTCATTGAATCAGCCTTAAAGATGCTGAGAGAAATCAGGATAGCCAGAGTAGATTATAAAGAACAGCACATTATCAGGATGTTATGTATGACTGTTAGCACCAAAATAATTCAGAAATATCTTTATACTTTGATAATGCAAAAGATCCAGGCTCAAACTCTGATTTTACAGAATGAATATATGTCTACTCAGTATAAATTTTCAAGTCACAAAAGTTCGGTATAACAAAATACAATTTTCTTTATTTTTTCTTAAGTTACATTAATTTAGCTCTTGAGCTGTCATTTCTGCCAATGGTAGAAAACTCAAACTGGACAATGCAAGGTAAGCCATTCTCTTCTGGTATAAAACTCTGCCTCTTGTGTATCACCTTAGCCCCCAGGTGGGATTTACCACTCCAATACTTCATTTATACTGACCTCTGAGGACCAGCTTGCCCTAGTTTATTTGGTTCCTGTTGTCATGTGCTAGTGACCACAGCTAAGTTCCTGGTCCCACTATGGCATCTACTCACAGGAATCCCAGGTTCTGGGTCCTCCTCATTCAGACAGATCTCCACTATGGCAACCCCATCCATTGCCTTCTCTTTTCAGAGGCTCTCCCACATCACTCTGGGTTGCAGAGGGCACCGAAGCTCTTCTTGGGCTCTTCTATCTGGAGGCCTGACTCATTCACTGATAATCCACTGGTCAGGAGCTGAGTTGGGTGAAGAGCTTCTCCCTTAGGCTTGCCAAGTGTGTAACACTTCTGCTCAGTGTATCCAGAGTATTCACTGCCCCGTCAATCCCCTGGGTTTCCAGCCCAGGAGACAGTGAGAATGCTGGACATTTCTCAAAGACATATTGCATACTGGTTACATCCTCTCCAAATATCCTATTTGCCACTAGTTCGTGGAACTTTTCTTTGCAGAGTCTTAAGTAGCTTTTAGTTCATGGTAGATTTTTCTCATAATGTATGATTTAGAGACAAACTCTATGTATTCTCTGTTCAGTATTTGGTACTTGATCTTTCAAGCCAAATTATTTGAGATTCTAACTTAGTCCTCACATTAAGTAATCAGAAAATCCTATTGGCTCAGAGGTGTTCACAATGTATTCAGAATCTAACTTCTTCACACCAGCTCTTTCATTGCCACTCCACTCCAAGCCACCATCACCTCACACCTGGATTAATACAAAGTCTTTGCCGTAGACTGAATGTTTGTGCCCAGCCCAAAACTGTTGAAACCTAGACCCCAATGTGATGGTATGAGAATGGGCCTTTGGGAGGTGATTAAGTCCTCACGAGTGGGAATAGTGACCTTATAAAAGAGACCTCAGAGAATTCCTTTCCTCTCGCTCCTCCTTCACCATGAGAACACAGCAAAAAGATGGCTATTTATAAACCAAGGAGCAGACCCTTACCAGACACTGCTGATGGCTTGGTCTAGGATTTCCGGTCTCCAGAATTGTAAGAAATAAATGTTTATCATTGAGAAGCCACCTAGTTGATGTTATTTTGTTATAGCCATGCAGACAGACTAATTCTAGAGTAATATGCCTAAAATATAAATCAGATTCTGACATGCTACTCAAAACTAGCAATTTCCCATCCCCTTTTTCTCCTTGATATGTTTTTCACCTGTTGTGGTAGATAGGTTTCTTGGGCTGCAGATCCCAAGAATGTTGATTAGTGGGCAGGATGCTCATTAGAGAATATCTAGGACCAAGCCCCTGTGGAAATGAGGGCAGGGAAGCAGGGCTGGGCAGAGCAGGGGTGAAGCTGAGCTCTAATGCTGTACCAATGAAGGCCTCAGCCGAAGCCACTGGGAGTTCTGCTGGGTATTCTGATTTGGGGTAAGAGGGTTGGGCCTTGCTACACCTGGACATGGACTGCTCCTGGAAAGACAGACCTAACCTATGAAAGGAACCAAAGTTTTGCCACCTCAAAATTGCCTTTTGGGATATTGATTTTAAGGTGGTTATTAAGAAACAAGCCCTGGCTGGTGTGGCTCAGTATATTTAGTGCTGGCCTGCAAACCAAAGGGTTGCCAGTTCAATTCCCAGTGAGGCACATGCCTGGGTTGCAGGCCAGGTCCCCAGTAGGGGGCACATAAGAGGCAGCCATACATTGAAGTTTCTCTCCCTCTCTTTCTCCCTCCCTTCCCCTCTGTCTAAAAATAAATAAATGAAATCTTTAAAAAAAAAAGAAAGAAACAGAAGACTCAAAAAATGTTTGACCCTTCCCCTTTCTTACCAAGAAACTAAAGTGGAAAGCCCGGTCCAGGAGGGAAATATTAGCACATTCAATCTAACCTAGTTTGAATTAGGTGTGGTAGATAAGAAGGCTCCGGGCAGTGGCCAGTACACCTCTGCGCCCCACGGTTTCTGAGTTGCCCAGCAAAACTTTACCTGCTGAGCATGTTCTGCTCCTCCTCTAATAGCTGTAAGTTGCCCATTTTCACTTTTAAAATCTGATTTTATTTCTCCCTCTCCTCTTTTGTCCAAAAATGTCAAGCATACCCAATTTTACCCCATGTCTTCAGAGTTTTTATGCTTATGTGAATTCCCTGTGTGCACGTATTAAAAATTTGATTTTCTCCTGTTAATCTGTCTCTGCTAATTTGATTATTAGCCCATCTAGAAGAAATTAGAAGGTGGGAGTAAAATTACTATTTTGTTAGCTCCTACACTTGGATGCAGCTATTTTCTGTTTGTTTGCTTGCTTGTTTATTAGCAAGGCAATCCCGAAAGAGGACTGACAGCTGAAGGTTGACTTCTATCAACAGTTTAGAGAAATAAGTTCTTCATTCCAGAAGGGGATTTTGAGTGGACATTACAACATCCACCACACCTCCTAATAGTTTGCTCATATATTGTGTTTCTTGTCTTCTACTGTCTGATAAAATATAAGCTCCACTGAGAGCTAATATTTGTCTAATAATATTTACAGTAGCTAGTACCTAGTAGGTACTCAAGGAAATATTTTAAATGAATTACAAAATAACTTTATCAAGGGCACAGCTGTCTCTTTCACTTGGAAATATCTTTTGAACATATCATCTTTGGTACAAATTTAGAAAAATCTACTTATTCACTCAAAAGCCAAGAATTTGGTTCTTTGTCACCTTCAGGGATTCCCTCCCTGGGATCAATAAGGCTTAATCTTTGGCTATTTTTAGTGTTGGAAAGACAGTAGAGATTTTTTTTAAGTAAATGCTATTTTGAAAAAGGAAAAATTAAACATTAGGCAACATTTCAAAATAATATGCTGCCATAAAGAAGAAAAATAAAAAGAATGTAATGTGTGGCTGAACATATGCCATTATCAAATCTTAATATTTCAGGGGCTGTCTCTTCCCTACTCCCCCAAAGTTACTTAAATATGGTGTATTGGATGGTTATTTAAATAGAAGAAATACAGAACAATTCTACTTTAGAGGTTCTCAAAGCATATTATATTTCAAAAGTTCTGAAAGTCTTTGAAAGATTAATCAAAGAAACCTGATTAACCATATTTAATCTGTTTAACTCAGATAACCAATTTTTCTGTCGACAGAATCTCTTAGAACTTACTGTTGCTTTTTTTTTGAGAAAACCATTTTTTATCATCACCCCCAAGCTTATTTGTGCTGAATTATGTACCAAATGGCCAGAACTTCTAAAGAACCTCTACATAACATTTCTTTCATGTTCAAGAGATTAAAATAACTGTATAAGGTTAAGTACAAAAGCCCACAAGACAGTGCACATGAGAAAAATCCATGTATGAGATTTTATTCCACCTGCAGCTTTTATATATTATAAAAGTCAAATTCATGGACTAAAAATCATTTTCCTTTTTTATAGACCTGTCAAGTTTAATGGAGTAGGTTTAACTCCACTAAAAATACATTTTTTGTAAATTAATTACAACACTAACACCAGTATCACTGATCTGATATTTACCAAAAAAAATGTATTTTTAATAAATTAAAGGCAATGCAATACTCACGTGAGCTGGAATGCAAGCTGTTCGGTGAACAAGGTCCTGACATCAGAACCAGAAGTGAGAAAGTCCCAGACACCGAGTGTGATCTTTTCACACTGCACCCACTCCTCACATTGATGACATGAGCCCAATCCCATTCCTCTTTGTGTGTGGGTCTGGGAACTTGCCGTTTCATGCTGAGCATCTAGATTTCTAAATACTTCTTCCTATTGCTTCAAAGTCTTGTAACTTTCTTCATCTACTGAGCTATATCCAGCTTCATCTTCGCTCTTAATACCCATTGAAAAAGGATGAATTGGACTATTAGCCCTAAAACCATGCTACTGAAAAGCTAAAAGAAATAAAACTTGTCAGTGATGTTATCCATCCTTTAATACTTTTTTCTAGTACTATCACATAGGATGTCTTCTTTATAACATTATTTCTCTCAAAGTCATATGAAATACTCCAAAATGAATGGAGAAAGAGTAGGAGCTCTAGAGTCTAATTATTTGCGTTTTTATGTAACATTGGCAGAACCAATGATCATTATTAAAAGTGGGTGAGAATCTATTACTGAAGGTTAGGAAGACCAGCCAAGTACTGTTACTTTGTTATGATGAGCATTGCAGACACCATTGCCAACCCCAAGTATTTTTCTGCTTTCTTCTTTGCTAACAGAGCCCTGGTTCTGCTGTTGAAGCAACTTTCCCAATAGAATACTCACTTGCCTCAACTTCTATAAAGCCAGGCATGGTGTCCACATGACACAGGCCTTAAGTCTCCAGGAGGTTTAGGGAAATCTTCTTCTAATGTCTGGGGACAGATACTCCTAACTGACACCTTCCCTTCCTTTTTCCTGCCTTTATTGTGAGGGGATGTCTGGTGATTCAGCAGCCCTTTTCATTTCATGAGGTAATATGTAGGGAAAAAAAGGTAACATGCTGAGAATAGCAGAATGGAAAAATAGGAAAAAGTCTGGTTCTCTAGTGATGCCACTAAGAAAACTGAATGTACGCCTGTATCATCTACTTCACAAATTTTTCATACCACAGCAAATAAAAGTTTATCAGATACCATGTTACTTGCATCCAAACATGGGTTTAACTACTACAACATAAAGCTTCCATGTCTAGAATAAAAACATTAGAAAACAAAAAAAAAACTACGTGCAGGTAAATGGAATACAGAATAAGTTATCTTAAGTTTCTTTGATTTATACCTGTATTTGAAGTAGTCCAACAAATGTGACTTCGGAAAATCTATGTACTTGGACCCAGATTCCAATGTAGCTGCTCCATAGAAAATAAACTGGCGCTCAGTGATATACATATATATTCATGGTGCTCATGTATAATTGTAGCCTCACTATATCCCTAGTTTTGCAAAAATGTGTATTTTATATTCTCCTTATTTCTTTTCTGAAATGCTAAATGTCTAGTTTTACATTCTAAGTTAAATGCTATTTTGTATTGGAGATTCCCAAAAACCAAGCCTGGAAAAGCTTTGCCAGGGGTGTTCAAACTTTTGGCATCTCTGGGCCACACTGGAAGAAGAAGAATCATCTTGGGCTACATTTTAAATACATTGCAACACATAATCACAAAAAAAATTCATAATGTTTTAAGTAAATTTACAATTTTGTGTTAGGCTGCTTTCATAGCCGTCCTGAGCTGCATGAGACCTGCGGGCCGTGGGCTGGACACCCCTGGAACAAAAGCTATCCAGTTCAATATAACATCGCTTGGAAATAATTTACTTTCCAGATACAATTATGTGCATATCAAAAAGGTAAAATAAAAAAAATGACTGTGACCTAAAAGAATGAAGACAACAAGGATATCCTTGTCCAGACCAACCAGACAGGACAAATTTCCACAAACAGATGCACACCTAAATCCAATCCAATATTTTTATTCCGTTTATTCTAGCTTTAACTTCTGCCTCACTTTCTGCGCTCTCACATTTACTCTGTTCCCATCAGATTTCTTAAGAATGGATATCCTTTGTATGAAACAGTGGTGATTTAAATCACTTGGTCAGAATTATAGTTTTCTGAATCGAAGAACCTATTTGACACGGGTAGGACACCTGGCAGCGCCTCAGTCTAAGCGCAGATGTACTGAATTGTCTACCTGCGTCTCAGATGCCTCTCTCTGGAGATCTGTAACTGCCCATCAGGAACACCTGGTTGATATTCAGCTGCTCAGTCAGAAACAAGGTCAGTGCATATACAACACTAGTTGGATATGTTCATCCTTATATAATTGAAGTATCTCTTTAACAGTGGTACCTATACTAGGTTGAATTCGATTTATTGCCATCTCCCAAAAGGCTTTTGAACTAAACAGGCTGCTCAATTTCAATTTAAAAAAACAAAACAAATATAAGACTGACTAATGGAGTCACGCTCTACATGTATACAAAGAAATCATAGGTTTATGTGAACGTTTACTTGTTATAAGTCCTGTTTTGTTTTCATGAGCAAAAACCCAAGTTTTCTGGAGACCCTGGGAGCTCAGATTTCACAACCCTGTCTTTCCCCATTAGTTCCACTTACCCGGTGGTGGTTGTGTCAGCCGCTAAAATGGACTGACTAGTTCTTCCCCCAGTGTGAATATTTTTTAGAGGAAAGTCGTGATTATATGTATTGGGCTTTATTTAATTGCATAGTGACTTTTTTCAAAGTTTAATTTTCATAGAGTGAAAATGGCAGAAATAATTTTACAGACTATAGAAATATTCACATTCATTTTTTATCCTCACAGTGCTCAATATATTATCATGTTGATACTGTTAAGCTGGCCAAATTTGCCAGCTTAGTATCAATAATAATAATAAATTGTGTTTCAAATAGTTATCTCTTTGTTTAAAAATCTTGTTACTTTCTCTGAAAAAGCAATCTTTCTCTTGCTTTAACAGGAATCCTATCTGTTACTTTCTCTTGCTTTCTCTGTTACTTTCTCTTGTTTTAACAAGAATTCTATCATTAAATGACACTTAGAAGTGCAAATCACAATCTTTCCCAAGAATATTTTGAAAAAGAGTGGTTTTAATGGTTTCACTACACTGGAAATTGCAAGGAGTGATTTCTCTTTATGTTCAGCAGAGCAGAATAGCCAGCACACTGCTCTCCTGACATCCAGAGAACAACTGGCCTGGACAATTTATGGATTAACCAGTTAATCTTACAGTTGCTGCTCTGCCTGTTTTTTTTTTTTTTTTTTAAGACCCAGGAAATACTGACATCATTGTGGAAGTATAGAATTTAATTTCACCAATAAATCAAACTGGGTTCAAGCTGTTAATAAAACACTGTCACACTTACAGAGTCAAGCAGCGACTAAATGACTCAATGAACTGATAACAAGATATAAAGCTTTTCACCTCCAACTCCCTGGTTTTAACCAGGTCAGGTTTAGCACATGAGGGACCAAAGCTGCTCACATTGCGGGCCAAGACTCTGAGGACCCAGTACCAGGGGTCACTCTTAGATAATCAGCCTGACAAGAATCCACATGGGCAGAACCGAGACAGCAAGGTCGTGCTGGGTTTTCATACACAGGCAAATGGCCAAAGAGCTGGGCGTGGTCAAAGAACCAGGGTGTGGAGGTCATGAAGGAACAAGGAAGTTTAGAATGCCCGCCCCATGGCATGGCAGAAAGAGTGGCTATCCCCAAACTGGAAAGCCCTACTTTGTTTCTTATTTGATATCAAGAGTTAGTGATAAATGCCTAGACAGAAGTATTATCAAGTATGATCGCTAATTTTATGTCAATTCAGCTAGGCCATGGTACACAGATATTTGGTCAAACATTGTAGATATTTCTGTGAAGGTTGTTTTCAGATGAGATTGACATTTAAATTAGTAGACTTTTAATAAAGCAGGTTACCCTCCATAACGTGGGTGGACTTTATACAATAGGTTGAAACTCTTAAGAGAAAAATACTGAAATCCCCTAAAAGAGTGAGGAATTCTGCCAGAAGATGGTTTTTGGATCACAAGATCAAATTTCCCTTAGGTCTCTAAACTGTGGGCCTGCCTTCCAGATTTTGGACTTGCCAGCCTCCACAATTCCCTAAAATAAAGTTCTCACTAAGATAGATGATCTTGTTGGTTCTGCTTCTCTGGATATAGATATTTAGATCGCGTGTTAACCCTGGGTCCTTTTCCTCTTTTGGCCTCTTCCTCCCTTGCTCAGACCCTAGCTTACCTCTTTTTTTTTTTTTTTGGTTGAAAACACAGAACTATTGAAGACATTTGAGATGAGAGAATCACATGACAAGAATCATATTTCAGAAAGCTACCTGAGACAGCAATATGGAGAATATGCTGGAAAAAGATTAGAACAGTTAAAACAATAATGCCTATAGACCATGCAGTCCAATATAGTAGCCACTAGCCATATGCAAGTGTTTACATTTTAAATTAATTAATATTATGTAAAACTAAACAGTCACTTTCTTAGTTGCACTAGCTAACATTTCAGGTTTTTAGTAGCCACATAGAACTACAGAGTGGCTACCATTTTGGAAGGTGTAGGTTATTGAACATTTCGAGCATCACAGAAAGTTCTGTGGGAGAGTTTTGGTATAGCAAAATTGGGAGGGCTTCCACTCTGGCTGTGGTGGTAGAAATGGAGAAACAAAAGTAATTTTCACTAGGTGTTCAATATGTGCTCAGCAGTGTCCTGTTTGCTTTACAGTTCTCATCTTGGGTCACCATGAAGCATACTCAACAACACATACTGTCACCCACATGCCCACAGATAAGGACACTAAGTGCCAGCAAAGTTTTGTGCTTAGGGATGACAATCAGACAGTCACGGAGTTGAGGCAGAAATCCAGGTCATTTTATCTCCAACAGCTCCCATGGACATAGACACCTGTCTTCACCACACCTGGAAAGAGAATGTTTTAAACTTCTGATTGGAATCCTAAAGCCATTACACATGATTTATGAGCTTTCTCTCTGGGTTCCAACTTTCCGACTCCCTCCAACAATGGCACAAGCAGGACACCACAAGTTCCCTGACATTTCGAATTCTGAAACTTTATTCTCTGTCTATAATTTGCCATCTTTCCTATTCTTGTATACTCCCGAACCCACTATAGCAGTGTCTTCTTCCATGAGGGCTGTTATAACAAAATACCAGGCACTGGGTGACTTTTAAACAACAGAAATTTATTTCTCACAGTTCTGGAGACTGGAAGGCCAAGACCAAAGAACCTGCATGGTCACATTCTGGTGAGAGCTCTCTTTCTGCTTCTCTCTTGCTGTGTCCTCACATGGTGGAAGGGGCTCAGGATCCCTCTGCAGCCTCCTTTATAAGGCATGAGTTGTACCCATGAGGGCTTCATGCTCATGACTTAAGCCCCTCCCACAGGCCTCACCTCTCAATGCCATCCTCTTTGGGGGTTAGGATTTCAAAGTATGAATTTGGGGAGAGCACAAGCATTGAGACCATAGCTATAGGCTAGGTCAGTCTCAGCTGCTGCAATGAAAAAACCCTGCAAATTTAGACTAATGCAACTTTACATAGCCAATCTGCATGGCTAAGTGTGGCAGCTATGTAGACCAGACAAGAAGCTTGGACCAGATTGTGAAAGAACACACTCCTTTTATCACCGAAAAAGTCTTGCCAAGGAAAAGAAACATGGCTGAACTAACTAGGGCCCTTAGTGATACAACTGATTTACATTCTGGTACAAGTTCCTTCTGTTGTCTCAGACTGAGGACAGAGTGGTTTTGGACCAGTGCTGGCCCATGGATTATGAAGAGTATTGACTGATGGATTTGGGGATTTTTGAGGCTTTATTATGAGGAAGGACACCCCTCAAAACAAGAGAATTTTATGTATGAAAAATTGTATAATTATTCTTACATGTTTAAACTTCAGTCGCCTTCAAAGTACTCTCCATTTGATGCAGTACACCTATCAAGACATTTTTCCACTGCTCAAAACAGTTTTTGAATTCATCAATTATGATGTGTTTTAGTGTTTCTGCCATTTTTGTTTCACTTCTTCCACATCGACAAACCGTTTCCTTTGAGGCCTTTTTTCATACAGGGAAACAAAAAGTCTCTTGGGGCAAGATCAAGAGAACAGGGAGGGTGAGGCATGGGGGCCATGCTGTTTTTGCTCCAAAACTGCTGCATACTCAGTGCAGGGGGCGTAGATGTGCTTGTATATCACCCATTCTGAAATGGGCAAACACATTGAAAGAGACTTAAACAAAATTCACTGAAGCTGAACACAGCTTCTTACAGCACCACCAGCTGGTGCACTGATACAGGTGGGTTCCTAGAACACTCACCTGGCTACTGAGGGAAACCTGTACTACAAGGGTCCCGCCCTCCAGAAGATAATTCCCATTTTTGGGGTCCCCCTCATATTCTTTCAAAGGCCATGATCCCATGGTCACTACCAATGCTCCCCACAGAACATAATCTACTAGTCATGAATCTCTCAAATTTCAAAAATCTCTCAAATTCTCTCTCTGTTTTGCCCTCTGTTTCCACCTCTTCCAGACTTCTAAAATGTGTGTACATCCTTACAAATGTTCCCTTTCTTTCAAACTAAGAGGTGTCACTGCTCCCTTATGATGATAATCCTTGCTCTTGAAATTATATCTACCTCCTATTAAGTCCTTCAGCAACTTGATTAATAAATCATTCCCTTTTTTCCTTGAATATCATGTCTCGAACTACTTTCTGAATCTCCACCCATACCCAAGATTCCTTCATGCTAAAAAGTCCATACTTCAACCCCACCTGAGCCAAAAGGTAACACTATAACTCTCACTTTCTAACTTCCTAGTCAAACTCTATTTACCACTCCACTGAAAATGCTCTTAATAATAACCATGGTAGTTAACATTTAAAAATACTTATTATGAGGCAAAGTCAGTGCTGATCATCCATTTGTTTTTAATTACACCTTGTAAAGCAGATTATATTATTTCCCTATCATTTGTAAAAAAGAAGGAGGAGGAGGAGGAGAAAAAGAAGAAGAAGAATTTAAGGCTCAAAGACATTGTCTTCAAAGTAGCACAGCTACTGAGTATTGAGCTCAAGTCCACCTGACTTCTCCTCACACTCGGTTCTGTTTGCCTGCTCACTGGCACTTCCTGATATTCTTTGACTTCAGAATCCCTACTCTTCCGTGGTGTCTGTTTGTTTGCTTTGCTCTTTTCCACACTCCTGTTTGCCCCCTCAGGGTTCCTACTCTTTACACTCTTTCTGTCAGTGGAGTTGTTGCCTTCAGGTCAGATCCACCAGCAGAACCCTGGATTCTTCCCTGAAGTTGCTGCACGTTAGGTGGGCTGCCTGTGAGGCATAGGTGTATGGCCTTACAGCGACAAGCATGTTCTAAGGGAGGGTGGGCTGCCTGCACCTGCAGTGGCATACTTTTGTGTACCCAGGCTCTGAGGCACGCAATGAGCCCCCCAAAGAAAGTCAGAAAAGCAGAGAGGGCACATGGTAAGTTTTCCACACCCTGAAGAGAATGCAGAGAGAGAAACAAGGCCAGGAAAGAAGAGAAGGCAGAAAAAGAGAAAGGCAACCCCAAATACTATCCTACCAATTCAGTTTCGTAAAGAGAGCATGTGACTCTCTAACCGCACGTGGAGGGAAGCTGGCTCACCCCCCAGCACGGGCTGCTGGGTATGCACAGTAGTCCCAGCATTTGTGAAAATGGTTTTCTCACTCACGGCTGCAGCATAGGGAGCTTCCAAGCTTTCCCTCAGCCTACGAAATGCTCTAATTTTCATGAATGTGCTCAATTCTGAAAAAATGCATGGCTATCCCTCCCTGAGAACATGTTTACCTTCCAACAGGTACCCTTTATCCCCAAAGAAGTGATTACAGTTAAACCCTCAGACATCTTTCCTGACCAGTCACAGGACATTGGGTGGCATCAATTCAAGCTGGGTAGACAGTTGTCTTCCCTTAGAGATAAGGCCTGATTAAGGCTGTGGCCCAAGCATTCCTCGATTCCACATTGAATCCATCATCTTCGAACTTACGTGCACTGCCTTGGTACCACTTCTATCACCACATTCCTCTTAGTACCTAAAGTCCAGGCTTGCCATGCCCTGAGAGAGGGAGTGGAGACACCATCATGGCAGCAATTTGGCCGCTCCCATGGAAGCCATTGCACGCCCGATCCAGAGCTTTGTGTCACCGGTTCCCCCCACTTATGTGAAGAGGCTGTCAAAAAGCTTCTCTTAGCAAGGCAGTGTTGGGTTACCAACAGCTGGTGGCTGTTCTCTGCAGCCAGATTCCAGGCTTATGGGTGATTACGGGTTAAATGTGTGCATTGACTATGGGTGGCTGCACTGCAACCCCGGCCTTCAGGAGACACAATGCCTTTAACTAGAGGATGGCTTTCATGGTGAGAATTACAGAACCTGGCAAGATGGCATGAAGAGATATTTCAGGGCAGGCAGGCTTTCCAGCACCCAAAATAACCACCAGTAGGAGACTGCCTACTGGGCCCCGCAGAAGGTCAAGCCACCCCTGCTCTGTCAGCATGAACCCTTTGAATCATCTCAACACTTTCCATTTAGCCAAGCTCCTTCCCTCCCCCACCACCACTGTCCTTCTCAGGTTTTAAAGCTATCTTTGAAATAGAGGGGCAAAGAGGGACCATTTCTCTTTTTTGATTTGGCTTTAATAGCAAATGTAAAATGGGTAAGGCACAAGCCACTGGGAATTCAGCACTCTCTCCTGATCCACAAACCACCAAAGCTGAACTCTGGGATGGCCTCGAGATCTGACTGGAACTCACGTGGCCAAGACTGCGCCCACGAATCCCAGTTATCCCAGAGATGCCTAATCTGTTCCTTCAAACTGCCCGTTTTCCTTCAGAATGACAGAGATAAGTAGGACTGTCACCCACACCCTCAACTCCTTCTGCTCCTCTCACTATCCATTCCTCCTGGAGGCTCCAAGGCACTGCGAGTTAAGTTAAGGATTCCCCGGATGCCCCACGACATAGCAGCCATGCTTCAGAGAGGTGCTGCAGCTTGTTATGAGAGATGCCACGCGTGGTTCTTGGAGGGGATCTTTTCATTTAGTCTGCATGTTTGGCACAGTCAGACCATAAACAGAAGACCAAGGTAGAAATAGATGTGACTAGTTCACTCAGAGAGTGTTGAAAATGTTTAATCCATTCATGGCAATAATAAAGCATCTCATTGGAAGATAAAATGACAATTCCTCAAGCTACAGCACATTTGTGTCCAGCCTCACAGCTTACAAGCATTTAGGATGACTGATGGATAAACATGAGAGCTATGCAAATTATGAGTGTCTTCTTTTATGTTTACATTTGTGCATATTTCTAGTTATTTTTGCAGATAGGCAGATTAGCAGCCCTGCTGATGATTTGATCTCTCTGACAGAAGTGAAAAATCATTCACTCATCCCAGAAACATGTTCCCCATTCCCCCAATGTATGCACAAAATAAGCTGTCTGAGTATTACTGTGCAGACAACAGCCATATACATGACCAAGCATAAGGATTTTTAAGGCAAAGTCAATCTAAAGTGGGACAGTAAAATAAGCAGTCAAAGCACCATAACATGTAATGAAATGAAATTTCAAATATTTCATTTAAATAATTTAAGACCACAAGAATTTGTGACATAGCCATAAAAGAATGTTGTAGTATTTACCATTCATTCATCACCCAACTTTATTTACTAGCATAGAAGCTCCAAAAAGAGATGTCTACACATAGGAATGGCTCAAAAAATATTTGTTGATTTGAATGAATGTGTCCATTCATCCATCATTTACTGGTAATATATAAACATTTAATATATAATGTGGTACACAAGCATTTTTCTGTTCCTTGATATTGTGCAATTTCATTTCTACAGGATTTTCCTTTTAGAGGGATATGTAAATATTTTTGCTCCTCCCTCCATGAGTTTGGTCTTTGAAAATAATAAACTGTTAATATAAAAATAAAAACACTGAAATTTAAGCCTCTTAAATAAATTGAACTATCAACATATCATATAAGAAAATTAATAACCAATCTTTGCATTTACAGAAGGCAAATGATCTAAACGTATAGAAGAATTATGATCTTTTCCTTACTATAGTTATCATAAGTGTTTACATTTCATTGAACATACAAGACACAGAGCTTCAAAGTAAGCTAAGTAGGATATTTTCAAAACTTCAGTCAAGTTATTTTCCTTTTTAAATTTTTATTTATTTACTTTTATAGAGGGGAAGGTAGGGAGAGAGGGAGGGAGAGAAACATCAATGTGTGGTTACCTCTTGTTTGGTACCTAAGCCATTTGAGACTTGCTTTTGCTAAAGCTCTCTCACCCTGAATTGAGGTAGCAAACAGATACTGCAAAGTAACTTCCTAAAATCCATGCTAAACCTTCCAAGGATGAGTGTAACTGATTCAACCACTTGTGCCTTTTCATTTGCAAATATTCCTCTTCTGTGATGTAATTACCGGCATCCTCTCCTTTGTTTTGTGTAAAAGGTAACCACCTAAAGCGAGCCTGTGTAGTAAATGAGGACCATCATGCAGTGTGCCCAGAAAGACAGTAAAAGCTCATTGAAGCAAGGGCTGAGGCTTTTGCTCCCCTTGAGAGAGAAGCCACCGCCCTTTTTCTACACAGGATTCAGTAGTCTGTGTGAATTTCTTTGTCTCAGCTACAACACCATGGACCCCATGAGCCAGGGTCTGAGATGGCCATTTAGCAGGATATATGGGGGCTCAGGGCTTACTGAGTCTGGGCATAGCTTATTCGATAAGATTTAGGGAGTTGTGGAGCATGAGCCAAGACCAGACTTTCATGCATAAAAGTCATGGTTAACAGTTTGGATGGGTCCATAATTTGGGCAGGACAGAGTCTCAGGGTATTTCCAGAGCAGGGCAACACTTTTAACCAGGTTAATAGAGTTTCAGATCTGGTACCTGCCTGTTTGCTCTGTGGCTCTGTAGAGGAAGGCTCAGAAAACGGACAATGTGCTCTGCCCACCTTTCTGTCTAGGAGGAAGCTGTCCCCACATCCTGTCCTCATGCCAGACACGTCAGTTTCTCTCTGTATGTCACTGGTCCCTTCAAGCTGCTACCCCAGGGCTGGAGCTAAGAATAAGTGGGTATGAGTAAGTCTTTGTGTGGGTTCTTTAAGGGAAATTGCTTGGGACTCCAGAAATTTCTTCCACTGACTCAACCACTGCTGTATTTTGCAGCCAAAAGTTATGTGGACTCGACTTCCTGGCACTGAATCCCTGGGCTGGATGGCCTGGTATGGGGCTGAAAGTCTTCACTCCCAAGATATCTCTCCCGAATTTTTATCCACCACATGTGGATGTGGGACCAGCTTATTCCTCATCTCTGCCCCTCCTATCAGTCTGGATGGATGTGGTTTCTTTATTCCGTAGTTGTCAGACTTCCATTCAACTCAATTTCTGACAGTTCTGAGTGATGATTTTTCTGTATTTTATAATTATAATTCTGTAATATTTACAAAACTTGTAATATCTACAAAATTACAATTATTACAACTGTAATAATTGTAATTTTGGTATGGTTGTCTACAAATGTGAGCTGTATTTACCTACGCTACCATCTTGACCAGAAGTGCCTGTAACAGTTTTATTCGTAATCTCCCAAAACTGTGGCAACCAAGATGTCCTTCAGTGGGTTAATAGGTAAACAAATTATGTCACATGCACACAAGGGAACATTATTGAGTGTTTAAAAAATTAGCTATCAACCCATAAAAAAGACATACGTAGAAGAGAAATGCATGTTGCTAAACTGAAATAAGCATCTGAAAGGCTACATACTATATGATTCCAACTGTATCACATTCTAAAAAAGGCAAAGGTAAAAATTAGTGGTTGCCAGAGGTTTGTGGGTGGGGAGGAGAGGTTGACTAGAAGAAGCACAAGTGACTTTTAAGGCAGTGAAACTATTTTAATTACAGATACATGATGAGATTGTAATTATAGATACATGATGGTGCATTTATCAAAACCTATAGATCTTTCTGGCACAAATAGTGAAACTTAATGTATGCAGCCTTTAAAAAATCAAATGGGACTTCATCAAATTAAAAAACTTCTGCATGGCTAAAGAAGCTTTACATCACATTATCAAAATGAAAAGGAAACTGGCTGAATGGGTGGTCATATTTGCCAATGATGCATCTGACAAGGGTTTAATCTCCAAAATATATAAAGAACCCATACAACTCAACACAAGGAAGACAAATAATCCAATTAAAAACAGGCAAAGGAACTGAATAGATATTTCTCCCAGGAGGACATACAGATGGCCCATTATGAAAAAATACTAAACATCACTAGCCATCAGAGAGATGCAAATTAGAACCACAGTGAGTTATCACTTGACACCTATCAGAATGGCTACCATTAATAAGTCAAAAAACAATAAGTGCTTGCAGAGATGTGGAGAAAAGGGAACCCTGGTACAGTGTTGGTGGAAATGCAGGCTTATGCAACCACCCTGGAAAACAGCACAGAGTTTCTTCAAAAAATTAAAAATGGAACTGCCTTTTGACCCAGCCATTCTACTTCTGGGACTATAGCCAAAGAATTCTGAAACACCAAAAGAATATGTGTACCACCATGTTCATAACAGCATTATTTACAGTAGCCAAGATTTGGAAACAGCTTATGTGCCCATCAGTAGTTGAGTAGATAAAGAAACAAAAATAAAACAAGAAACAAACACACACACACACAAAAGTGGTACAATTACAGAGTGGAATACTACGCAGCAGAAAAAACAAAGGAATTCCTACCTTTTGAGACAGCATGGATGGACCTGGAGACTATTATGCTAAGTGAAGTAAACCAGTCAGTGAAAGACAAATACCATATGATCTCACTCATAATTGGAATCTAATAAACACAATAAACTAATTAGCAAAAGGAAACCAGAGGCATAGAATCATGGAATAGACTGACAGCTGTAAGAGGGGAGGGAGAAAGTGGGGACTGACTGAAACAAAGTGAAGGAATTATTCAATGAACATAAAAGAAATACCATGGACATGGACAACCGTGTGGGTATTAACTGTGGATGCGGGGGAGGGCTGGGTGGAGCAGAGGAGGAAGGGAGAAAATTAGGATAACTGTAGTAGCATAAACAATAAAACATTCAAAAATCATTTAGCAGGGGTTGATGAGAACCATAAGATAGACTGTAGAATGTGACAAAACAGTTTATTATGAATGTATGAAACAACCTCATGGAAGTTGAGGTGTGGTCTGGGGATGCTGCCCTCAGTAGCTTTAGAAGTGAGTGGAGTCTGTAAAACCACAGACAAAAAGAACAGCACATAGGCAGTATATTCTGGTTGATAAAGTGGTTTCCCATGAGAATTAAACAATCAAAAAGACAAATGACGAAGGGTGAGAGCCAGATTTCTTACTCTTGGACTGGTAATTTACAGATAAAGGTAGAAAGCTAAAATGATCTGTTTTGTAGTGGATTACAATTGGAGACATCAGTCTCGACTCATTTTTAATCTAATATAGATACATATAGTGCATACAGAAACACTTATAAACAACTGTGTTTATCTACATGGGTTTGCATTCACACTTACACTCCCTTGCTCTGTCAGCCGAAAATGCCTACAAGTAATGACATTCTTTTACCAATGAGCACACCTACCATCAGATCTTAGTGTCAAATATCATTTTCCATTAAAAAAAGAGCTTCTTTAAGAAACAACTGATGCTAACACTGGGACATAAAATATACAATATATGCATGGAGTATTTTATAGTGCCAGGAAGTAAGGAATACTCAAAAAATTTTAAACTTAATTAGAAAATTATAAACCTACCAAGAGGCACAGGAGACAATATTTAAAAACTCCAAGCAATAAGCACTAAATGACCAAATATGAAAAGAATTGTGCAATAAAATAAAGTAATATTGGATTATAAACCAAACTGTAAAAGAAATATCCATACTGAAATAAAGAAAGAAATCTCCCATGAAAAAGAATCCTAATTAATATATGTAGATACTCTGTACTTAAGGGAGGAAGCCGAACTCCCCACTTCTTAAGTGTGGGTTCCACATAGCGACTTTCTTACACTTCTTAAGTGTGGGTTCCACATAGCAACTTTCTTACACACATATACACAAAATCACCTGAATTTCAGTGGCAGTGTAGGGTTGATACTCTGTTGATGCTTTTCTTTTCCATTAGAGAATTGTGTTAATAGTCTTTTTGGAAATGAATCTGAAAAAAATAACAATCACCATTAAATCACTCATGTTGACATGTCTTTAAAAGTGGATGAAATTCCATATTAAAGAAAAAAATATGATTCTTTTTAGCTCCCTCATGTGGTCACCAGAGAAAAAGGCGAGCATCGTTTCTAATTAGAGATAACATTACCATCATAACAATGTCTACACTGGGACTCCCATAGAGCGGTGAATGCTGCATTTATTTGATAAGCTAAAGAATGGCATATTTACAGAAACAAACTAAAGGGAAGGTTCTTGATTCTCTTTACAATTTATTACTGGAGTGTCCAGGAAGAAAAATCAAAGCAAGTTACACAAGACAAAACAAGAAGAAAGTAATTCTGAAAGCAGTGATGCCAAGTATGTTCCACGGAACACAAAGCACAAAATGACCTTTGGGGGAGGAAAAAAGTACTTCTTGGTGAAATAATTTTGAGAAATTTGGCCTGCTATCTCCACTCCCTACAATATTAACAGTGAATATTCGCTTAGTAAAGACTCTGAAAAACCTTGTATTCAAAAAAGCAATTTAACTGTGTTTCACTTAACATCAATCTGTGAAAATACTATTTTATGTGATACATGTTAGGACATACTCAAACAACACTTTAAATTCTAGTAGACTTTTTTTTTACTTATTCAAGAAATTAATAATGACTTGTATTGTGACAGCCATTACCCAGGTGTAGAGCTATGTCGTTTAGTGAGTATTTAATGTTGAATATCAGGTAGCCAGTTGAGTAGATTATAGTTAAATTAATAAAGGAATGACTCAATCAATTAATCTAGTGTATTTAGAAACCAAGTTACATTTTAGACAGCATTTCGAATTGATTGTATATGTTCTTGCTAAGGATATTTTATTCTGAGCCTCAAGTCCTCTAAAATAACTTGATCATCTCTTTTCTAATAGTTATCACTTAAATGTATTAATAGTCATATAAACTTTTGTTAGTGTGGCTCAGTGGATTGAGTGCTGGCTTGCAAACCTGAAGGTTGCTGGTTCTATTCCTAGTCAGGGCACATACATGCCTGTGTTGTGGACCAGGTCCCCAGTTGGGGGCATGCGAGAGGTACTGGTGACTGATCAATGTTTCCTTTCTCTTCAGTCTGAAAATAAATAAAATGTTTTAAAATAGTAGTATATTAACTAGGATAAATGGCATTAAAGAAACCATGTTTGCAAGTTGGGAGTTGGGAGTTGTTACGTGTTCCTGTCATTGTTTAAAATTGCCATCACATAAATTATATAGCCATAATTATGCATCTATCACTGATTTTTTGTAAGGAAACTAATTAGAATGCTTATCTTAGTCTCATCACCTGTCCCCAAAATCACACTTTCAAAATTTTCCCAGAGGGCCTTACTGAGCTCTTGGGTGACCTACCCCATCATGGAGGTTCTGTGTCAAGTAGTATGGTCGATTTAGTTCCTGCTTTGGTGATGAAAACTTGAGTTACTAAGAATTTTCCGTAGAACAACAGCATAAAAACATGGTAAGAAAAATGTCCACTTAAACTTTTTTCTGTCATATGCAAATGTTCATGTTTTTGTTTTATAAAAACATACATATTTGTCAGTAAAGGACTTTGTTGGAAGATGAACAATCTCAGTTGTCACACTGTTTTCTGAGAGATAATTATACTCTTACCACTTTTTGGAAGTAAAGATTTAAAGATACATTGGCCAGATTCAGGCAGTGAAAAGCCGTTAATATTGTAAAACACTAACATTGCATTTTTAAAAAATATTTTAATGCATTAAATTTTTTTTACTGCTTTTAAAATCACAAAGTAATAGACAGTCATTATCAGCTAAGAATAAACATGGGAACTGAGCCCAGCCAGGTAAGGTAAAATGCCAACTAGCTGTTACTCCAAGAAAACAGGTAGTACTCACTCACAGAAGACATGAACCACACTTACTCCACCCTCAAAATTTTTAATACAGAACTAGGCTTTATGAACACATAAATGAAAATTATCAAATAAAAAAACTAAGTGCACAACCAGGAAGTACCACGTGTATGAAGAAAACAGAAAGGATTCATAATCTAGGGAGAAAATTATAATAAATATATTTTTAAAAGAACAAAAATAACTTAAAGTAAGTATTGTTAATGTCTTCAGAAACTCTTGAAAAGTTATGGCATCCCTATAAAAGAAACAGGAGACTGGAAATTTAAAATCTGATCATTGACTTTTAAAAATACTTAATACACGAGTTAACCAGCAGAACAACCAGAGATTAAAAACAAATCATGAAGCTAGCTCATCAAACAAGGTAATTATTCCAGAATATTGTGCAGAATACAAAGAAGTATAATTTTTAGAAAAAATTTATAAATACAAGTATAGATCCAGAAGATTCATTGTCTGTATATGTACTGACAGATGTTTCATAAGAAAATAAAATGCAGAATAAACATTTTTTTCCAGAACTCTAGAAAAGTATTGGTTTTCAATATGGAAATTTTTACCAATTCAAGTCACAATAAATAAAAAAATATCTAAATGAAAAATAGCTGAAAGTATTATTGTGAAATTTTGAAATACTAAAGACAAAGAGAAAATTATTAAAAAAACTTCCAGAAAAAGGAGGAAAGTCACTTTAAGATAAAAAAATATTTTAATTGGTATGATACTTCTAAACAAGCAATAATAAATGTTAGAAAACAGTACATGAATAATTTGAAGACCAGAGGGAAAATTTTTCTTAACTTACAATTCTATATCCAGCAAAATTCACATTAAGTGCTAGGGCAAAAATCATTTCAAATGTGCAAGAACTGAAAATGTTTATCTATCACAAACCTTTCCCTGGGAAAAATATCCAAAAAAAATTATATGAGATTAAAGAAATTATAGTGATTGAAGACATAAATCAATTATATACTCAAGTTTAAATAATACTTGATGAACAAAGTTTAATAAAATTATTAACAAGATAAGCATAAAAATCCCCATGGCTGTAAAATGTGAGACAGGGATGGTGATGCAGCTGGGCAATAAGGCTATACTAATATATTTTGTTTATAGACAGAATGTACATATAGATTTATATTAGACATCAATTTTAAAAATACGTATTATAATATTAAGGGTAAACATCAGAACAAAAATAGATATAAAGTAATAAATAGTGGGACCCAAAGAATTAAATAAGGAAAGAAGCAAAAATAAAACTCAACAATAAGAAAATAAACAACCCAATCAAAACATAGGCTAAAGACCAAAATGCACACCACACCACAGCTATCCAGATGGCAAATAAGCATATAAAAAGATGTTCCATATCATATGTCATCAGGTAAATGCAAAAAAAAGCACAATGAAATATCACTATACACCTATTAGAATGACCAAAATCCAGAACACTGACAATATCAAGTGCTGACAAGAACATGGAGCAACAGAAACTGTCAATCATGATGGTGGAAATACGACATGGTACAGCCATTACGGAAGACATTTGGCAGTTTCACACAAATATAAACATTCTAGTGCCATATGATCCAGGAATTGTACTATTTGGCATTCACTGAAAGGTGTTGAAAATTCACAAGTTGAAGCCCTAAACCCCAGGGTCTCAGAACATGACTATCTCTAGAGATTGGGCCTTCAATGAGGTGATTGTGTTAAAATTAGGCTGTTAGGATGGGCCTTGATCTGATCTTACTGGTGTCCTTATGAAAAGTAGAAATTTGGACACACAAAATAGAAACCAGGGACATACATGTGCAGAGGAAAGAACAGGAGGGCACATCAGTAAGTTGGCCATTTGCAAGCCAAGGAGAGAGGCTTCCTAACCTGCTGATACCCCGGTTGTGGACTTCTGGGTTCCAGAACTGCAAAAAAAATTAATTTCTGGTGTTTAATCCATCCAGTCTGTAGTATTTGTTATTGAGGCTCTAGCAAGTGAATGTATTCTTCTCCAACAATTATCAACATTCTGTCAATTTCATTTTTTACATACCCACATATTTTTATTCGAGTGTTCTTAAAGCATATTCTAGACCATTATGCCATTTTACCTGTAACTGTTTTATTTTGAATCACTAATCAATAAGAACTTTTTAAAACATATTTATCAGTTCTATCACACCTACCAAAATTAACAATAATCCTCAAATGCCATCTAATACCCAGACTACATTCTAAATTTCCCCCGTTGTCTCACAGATTTTCCTTTACAGTCGGCGTGTCTTTGTAAAGTTAAACCAAGGAAGGTCTTCATAATACATTTTGCGGTATTTCCACAGCATCTCCAACACTGGATACATAATTAATATTTTCCAAAGAATGGGCAAAAGATATCTCTTTCTTTCTTGAAATTTCCCCAATTACTAATGAGTCAAAATATATTTTGATATACTTATTTACCCTTTACTATTCTTTTGTGAATTGCCTGATGATATTATTTATTGTCAGGAATTTACTTCTGTTTTTGTAGAAGCTCCTCATTTTCAGAGACTTTTTCTTTATTTTTGTTGCACTGTAAGTACTTATTTCTAATTTGCTTTTGTCTAAGTTTTTAATTTTCATTTGTCTCTCAATCGTCTCTTCTGTTACCTCTGCATTTTGCTAATATTATTTTAAGTAGTTATCTTAAACTCTATTCTTATAACTGTTTTCTCATGAGCCAGCATCAAATATATTGATTAGTTAATTTCTTCTCCAGATTGGAGTTTAGCCTAATTTCTAGCCTGAATTTCCTTTATTGAAAATTATCTTTAATTGTCTAGCCTGAGACATTTTGCAAATGATCTTAGGCACACACAGTTTCACTTTCTATAGCACACACAGAGAGAAAAATAGAATTAAAATTCCTAGCCCAAGAATCTACATTATGCACATCTCCCAAAATCACAAGACTTTTTTTTCTTGAAAAAGTTGCTCACTTTTTATGAGAGGCATTAGAAATGATAAAATTCCAGAACAACCGAAAACAATTTCAAGCAGGTTATTAAATTCCAAAAATGGAATGTTGATTTTCTAGGAATATTCACAATGCCTTCATGCTTTTTTATCAGAATTACATTTCAAAGAGATTATTTTAAATGTATCCTTGAAATTTCACCTCCTGAAACCAAGAGCTCTAAAACCAAGCTTAAGTACCCTCTAGCATCAGTGCAAACAGGAAGAAAATAGCATGACGATGACAATTTTGATGCACATTTGTAGAATCC
The DNA here is from genome assembly GCA_004027735.1 of Carollia perspicillata. NCBI lineage: Eukaryota > Metazoa > Chordata > Mammalia > Chiroptera > Phyllostomidae > Carollia > Carollia perspicillata. The sequence continues at coordinate 45,652 of PVKM010002800.1, forward strand.
TCTTTATGCATATTATTTCTAGTGAGGGTACAACAGCTGCATGAGAGAGAGAGAGAGAGAGAGAGAGAGGGAACTGGAAAGTAGAATCTTGTGGACATTGTCATAAAAAGAAAAATCATTTCAAAGTAAGATGCAGAAAATTTTGTGCCTTTCTCCTTTCTCTGGCTTTATGGAATAACATATTAACATCTCTTTCTTTCTGTTTAATCAGACAATTGTTCCATTGTTTATAAGCCTCAATACATGTGGATCAAGAATTATACCCATACAGCATGTGATTTCAAGATAAAATGTAAGAACAGTACAATAAACATAGAAGTTTCCTCAAAGAAGTCAATGTCTCTAACTTTTGACCTACCAATGGCTCATCTATAAATTTTTCTGTTTCTGTTTCTCCACAGATTCAGTGTCATAAGCTTGAACCTACTCTCTTAAAGTGTGTCATACCCCCCTTGTCCAAGTATAGTCACTATAAAGGAACTGTCACTGTGAGTCCTTGTGGAAAATTAATGGTCAACTACAGAGGGCAAAATGATAGGACAGATGGCTCTGTCACCACTGCCAGTCTGAGAGGCTGAAAGAAACTCAGTGTCTGGGCAAATACTACTGCATTTCGTACACTTGCTCTTTTGTTAATCCAATACCCCTGTCAGCAGCTGTCTTTCATGGCTTGGTTGAAGGGGGCTGGAGGTTGTTTCATTTTCTACAGACATTTTCTATATTTTCAATTTGTTAAAGACTCAAAGAACACATTTCAGAAATTCCTTGAGACCCCAACCCAGAAAGGAATCTTCTCTGTCATTTCTTTAAAGAACAAGAGTAAAATTTCTGTATTATACAATGCCATGAAAATATTGGTCTTCATTCTACTGTGGATTACTGGATTTAAATTCTTTTAAGATATTCTGCAAAAATCTACTAAGGATACTTAATATTCTAAGATTACATCCTGCTAATACCAACACATAGTTAAGATAATGCAATGAAGAAGGGGAAAAGGTCAACATAGAAAAGTCAGTCACATTAGAATCATTGGATGATTCATAAATTTTACACTTTTCAACAGTGTCTTGGAGTCAGTTAAACATCCCGATTTTTTCAACTGAATTTCCAGTCCACGGAAAAGCAATATAAAAATGATATCATAAGATGTTCATAAAACCTTTTCCCTTTTTGTTCATCTTCTTGAGCTGCCTTAAATCTTATTTCTTCTTCATCAGAATATTTCTAGCATTAACTGTTGGCTTCAGAAAAGAAGCAGGATGGCTTGCTTCTCAAGTGGCAAGGTCATGCCCAGAGCAGCTAACATAAAAGTATGTATCAGAGGAGAAGTTTACCTGCATTCTAGTTTCTTTATCAAAGGCCAAATACGCATCCTTACCAGGAAAATCTTCCAGAGTTTCCATCGTGTCTAACACTTCTTCCCTTCCCATTACTAATGTCTGAATTTTGACCGCATAATTACCATCACCACTGTGACCGTGCACAAGTGCTGGCCACCAGCTTCATTATAACGTCAGTGCCTCCGCTTTCCTTTATAGTCTTTTCTACTGTTTTCTTTTTTCTGAAGTAGAAGTCCTGGAGTTCTAGGGGGTAAATTGGTACTTTCATACACTTTTTGAAAATTTTAAGAGGAGGCTTCCTTCCCTTTCACATGTTCTCCTTAAAAATCATGTAACTAAAACCCTCCATGGCTTAGACCTGTCATGTACTCCATAAAATATTATGGAGCTTTTCATTCGTACTTATAGGAATTTAGAGGAAGTGCCCTCCAGGCAACCTATCCAGTTAGCAAATCTCTCATGTGGCTTGTTAGAAGGAATACATGCTGAGAGTCTTCCTTGGGGACGCAGCTCTCAAGGTCCAAAACTGCCACTATCCTCTGGTTACATGATTCTCTCGCGTTGCCAGATTGGATGGGTAAGCTCTTCTGTAAAAGTCACTGTGAGGGAATTGAAGGGTGCCCGATTTCTTGACATCCCTGTATGTCTTCTACTAATGTTTTGATGTTATGGCCTTTGTCATTCAAAGTCTAAAAGTACTTGAATAACAAGTCAAGTCACCTGAGATTTATGAGTGAGTAGAGAGGAAATTAGTATTTACAAGGTTTCATCCTAGCCTGGCAAGTGGGTCTCTCATAACCCATGAGATCTCACCCAACTCCATGCTCTAGAGCATTAAAATCCCATTGACTAAGCGCCTCTTGTGTTAACGCTCCAAGCCCTGGCTCCACACCCACCCTTCTCTGTACTCTCTCCAGTTCCGGAAATTCCTGTGCTCCCAGCTTTCTCCTGCCCAGTTGTGCACTGACATCCTCATGTGACACAGTGCAGTGTGTGTGTTCCAGAGTCCCCCCATTGCTCTCCCAAATAAACCCTTATAATTCCAAATTGGCTGAAAACTGTTGGATATCCGATTTTCATTATGTACAAGAATAACAAAACAAAACTGCAAGCAGAAAAAAAGTTAAACCACATCTTAGCTTCTCCGAGTACATTTCTAAGTACATATTGAGCATTGACTTTGGGCCAAGCACTCAGGGAGAAATAAGAGAACCTTCAGGTAATGATTCTCAAACTGTACTTGAAGGAACCCTGGGGTTCTCAAACCAGTTTGGGGGGAGTCCATGAAGCTAAAACTATTTTATAACACTACTAAGATCCTATTTGCTCTTTTCACTCTAATTTTTGGTCCTGTAAACAGTGGAGTCTTTCAGGATGGGTAGGACATGTGGTATTGCAACAAGTTGAATACAGAAGCAGATATGAGAATCCAGCCATCTGTTGCTAAGCCAGATATTAAAGGGACTTGAAAACATATAGAGCAATGCCACTCTTCTCATAAAATCATTTTGTTTTGGACACTACATCTATATTTTTAAAAAATATGTTATTTATGTATACTTTAATAGGTTTATTATTTTAATATTTTAATAAAGATCTTTAATTTTCTGTTTTAATTTCTAAAATGCCTATCAAATATAAATAGCTACATAAAGGGCAAGTGTGAATAAACTTTATTAAATTAATTAATGGCTACACTGAAATGTAAGGTTTTTTGTTTTTGTTTTTGTTATCCTTTTAGAAGAAATACTTTTATTTGAAACTCACTTTTAGGATGAAATTTTACAGGAAAAATTATACCTACATGTCTTATAAAATGTATTTTAATAATATAGATGTGACTTCTGGATTTTGCCTGTTTATATTAATTTAAAATAAACATGTTACATAGATATGTGTTTATCCATATACATTTGTGTTTGTATGTATATATATTTTTATTTACTTTTTAATTATTTTATTGTTGTTCAGTTACAGTTATCTGCATTTTCCTCCTACCACTCCCTCCCACCCCAGCCAAACCCACCTCCCTCCCTTGCTTCCACCTTCCCCTTGGTTTTGTCCATGTGTCCTTTACAGTAGTTCCAGAAAATCTTTTTCCCCATTATCCCCTCTCCCCTCCCCTCTGGTTACTGTCAGATTGTTCTTAATTTCAATGTCTCTGGTTATATTTTGTTTGCTTTTTTCTTTTGTTGATTCTGTTGCATTTAAAGGTGAGATCATATGTAATTTGTCCCTCACCACCTGGCTTGTTGCAGGTTTTTTAAACAAAACTTGACAAATAATAATACTGAGATTTTTCACTATTTTTATTTTTTAAGATTTTATTTCTTTTCTTTTTTTTTTTTTAGAGAGAGGGGAAGGGAGGGACAAAAAGAGGGAAACAAGTATTGATGTGCAAGAGATACATCGATTGGTTGCCTCTCACACAGCCCCAACAGCTAACCTGGCCCACAGTTCAAGCATGTACCCTGGCCAAGAATCAAACCAGCAGCAACCCTCTGGTTCACAGGCCAGCACTCAATCCACTGAACCACACCAGCCAGGACACAGTCATTTTTAAAAAATCATTAAGTGAAAACATTTAAAATATGAGATATTTCATTATTACTTGAGTTCTAATTTCCACTGAGTTACTCTTAGCTTTTGAAAACACAAAAATTCTTATAGATACAATGGAAGCATTGACTTATATCAAGTTGAAATAAAATGAGATATATTCATTCTGTAGCCTCATCGAATCCCAGTTGTAATAAACATTTAGGATTCTGAGCAATAGTCTAAAACAATGGTGAGTATATATTTATCTATATCTGTACCTAAATCTGTACTATATTGTGTAATGCTTGCCTACCTGAACTTATATACGTATATGGGAGATATATATGTATATATACACACACACACACACGTTTTTATGTCTCAGGAGACATGGAATGAATCAGAGCTATGACTAACAGTAAAGAATCAACAAATCATTATCAAGGAGAGTAGGTTCCTTAACTCTAACGTGATATTGTGAGAGAAGGGAGGTGTTATTTGGTTGATTTGGTTTGGTTTATTTTTTATTTGTTTGTGTTTGGATACTGGTTTTGAGTACCATGTGACAAAAAGAATGACCACCTAACTGTCTCATGCCCCAGGCTCCCTGCTCCTGAGTCCCTCTGCAGGTGCTGAAGTTCTCTGCATCCTCAGGCCTCCTCTGGGCTGATGATGGCTTCATGTCTCACATAAGTGTGCCCCTCATGTGAAAACAACTACTTCCATATATAATCCCCAAGCTTGCATGAAAAAAAGAAAAAGGAATTCACCATCCCCTGTAACCTTGCCTGCACTTACAATGTCCGTTTTCTCTCCACACCGCTCTCTCCACCACTCTCCATCCACACTTTTTTTAAAATATCACCTCAATCATCACTGAAAACAGAAGTGATTATTTTTCCCTCAATTCATCCACAAAAGGCATATGACAGTTAATCTTGCACTATCATATAAATATCTCTTCTATCACCTCAAACTACTATTGAATTCTTTTTGTGTTGTGTCATTTTCCCTTCACTCATTTCTTGCCTCTAAATGGACCTTCTGCTTCTTGATGGGTGAGAAAAGTCTCTGATTCATCTTTGAATCTCCCACAATACCGCACCCATAAAGTGGGTGGTCAAAGATATTGACCAAGATGTTTGGAAAAGTATGTGTAAAAATATGTAAGACATTGTTGTTACTATTCTTTGCTTTAATTTTGATGACAATCCTTTTCTATCAGATACTATCAAGTGAAAAAGAATGTTGTACTTGCGACTCCAAATGCATTCCTCCTGTGATGCAAGACTGCCAAACTTTGACATCCTTGACATCATAATATTACATTAATTCTAAATATATGGTGATATTTATTTGCTCTGCTTTCCACCATTCATGTCAATAGTTTTTACATTGTTTCCACTCTAAACTCTCCTCCAGGTAGACCAGACCATGTACTGTAGAACTGGGTTGCTATGGCAATACTACAGGGTTGGAAATGAGAATGCAGTCTAACTAATTGGTCTATTTTAGTTCAGATTTTGTGTGATAGAAGCAGACTACTAAGATGCATGTGACTGACATTGACCCATAGATAGATCCAATTTTTCTTTAATAGACATCTCTCCTTTGTTGAAGACGAGTATGTTTTGTCACAATTTGGCTGCCTAATTTTAGCTCCAACTAGCGCTTGCTTAGCCACCAAGCTTCAAATCCAGGCCAGAAATAGGCAGAAGAGTGATGGTCATGTGTTTCACAAGATCCTAGGCAACGGGCCAACACACATTGGAGCTGGGGTGGAATTTCTTGCCCTGTGAAAATGCAGTGCTAAATCTTCCTCTCCCTCTTCTCCCCTGCTCTACAAGTGGATCTCTCCTGTACAGTGGACTGGGCTGTCACCTGAAACTAACGAGGAAGACGTGTCTCCCAGAAATCTGAGCTACAGTCAAAAGTATGTGACCTACCAGCCTTGACAGGCCAACTTGGACCACAGTTTCTGGAATGGTTGAAAACAAGATTTTAATAGAGTTCAATAACTTCTAAAATTTCACAAGGTACTTCTTAAAATTCTTTAGATGGCCTACTGTAACACACAGTAGTACATTTTTTGCTGTAGGAAATGAACTTACTCTTCCTTTGTACTTTTTTGTTACATGAAGTATGAACTCTCCGACTCTCACCTCTCTTCCCCTTTCCTGATTACAGGTAGTAGTTGAAGTGTATTTACCAAGAAAATTATTTACAAGCTTACAAATGTAACTTGTACTTTATAGATATCTAAGTTTGACTGCATGCTCATGTCTCAGTTACTTTCTGGTGTTTTCATAGACCCATTCACAGAAATTTTGCTACATGTTTAGTCACCTAAAAAGCCAAAGTAAAAATAGCATAGGACTGAATCTCTAAAAGACTAAAACAAACAAACAAAAAAACCCCGTAAGTACAACAGAGTATCAAGGATCAGAAAAGAAAGAAAGCCTGTGAACTTATTCAGCATAAAATCTTTAGGTCATTTTCAGGTTATTTGTAGTCTTTAGTTACCTATAGTTGCTAAAATCAGAGAATTCACATATATTACAATGAACTATATTTTAAAGTGTAATTAAAGTTCTGAACTATAATAAAACATTTAATTTTAATGCAACTCTTAAGATATGTTAACTGTGTTCCTTTCAAGGACAATGAGACCTTCACATTGGACTTAGAAAACCAGACTTTGATTCTGTTTTATATGCCAAGAACATTGGCTTTAAGAAATTTTCTCTTTTGTTTTATTTTTGGTCTTTCCAACTGCTCTTTTTGAAAAAATAACCTCTACTGAATTTATTGGAGTGACATTAGCTAATAAAATTATAAAGTGTTCAGGTGTGCAATTCTGTCATGCATCATCTGTATATTGTATTGTGCATTTACCACCCAAAGTCAAGTCTCTTTCAGCTGCCGTTTATCCTCCCTTTACCCTCTTCTACCTCCCCACCACCTTTCCTTCTGGTAATCACCATAGTCCTCTCCGTGTTTATGAGTTTCTATTTTTTTGCTTAATCTCATCACCTTTTCCACCCAGCCCCTCAAACCCACTCCCCTCTGACAGCTGTCTGTTCTCTGTATCTGTGAGTCTGTCTCTATTTTGCTTATTAGTTTATTTTCTTCACTAGATTCCACATATAAGTATAACCATATGGTATTTGTCTTCTCTGACTGGCTTATTTCACTCTTTCCTGTGCTGGTAGAAATGGATTGGCCACGATCCTTTCTTTTACCTGTTTCTCACTGTGACCTGACACCAGAGGTAGGTAGGAACACTCTGTCTGGCTATAGGCCTAAATCATCTCCATCTGCTCCATACTCAGAACTGAACCTCTGTGATACTGGCTAATTTATTCACTGAGCCATCCACTTGGACCAAGAACATCACTAATTAGCTAATGAGCTGGGAGATGGTGAGGGTACAAGGATATATGCAATGGTCCAACTTTTGTAATAAGGAAGGTTCTATGCATTGCTTTACATATTTTGTTAAGTAGCTTGCCTGTCATTATTATTGACATAGAGGTGAATCTTAAAAGCCTATTTGAAGGTCCTAGAAAGGAAGAATAATACTCCTATAATTCTTGTTCCAAAATATTCCTTCTCTCCATGTGAAGGCCATTGTTTCAGGACCAGGAAGAATCTTAGGAGGAAAATTTCTCCAGTTCTGGGACTTAGCATGTACTGTCCTGCCTCTGGGACTTTGCACCTAGCATCCCTCCTTCTTTTGATGCTGCCCTCTTAATCCTTGTTCTCTTTTGCCTGAATGGCTTTTACTAATCCTTCAGATCTTAGATTCTCTGTCCTATTTCCATGAATAAAGCAACGAGAGGCAAGGACACTGGTGATGAGGTGAAGATACCCTGATCAATGTCTCAGCCAAATTTTTGGCATTTCCTCATTGTTAATTTTGTTGACTGTTGTTTTCCTCCATACTCTGTTTAATCATGTGTATTAACTCCTTAAATGTGAAAAATCATAGGACTAGGCACAAAGAAATGGTGACAAACCATCAGACTCTAGCAAAAGCACAGAACATGTAAACAGATAATGATAGCACAAAATAGTAAGGCTCAAACCAATGCATGTGTAAAGTGCTACAGGAATATAGTTTTTTTTATAAGCAGAGCTGAGTAAGAAAGAGTGAGTAGGATTTTTATAGGTGAAAGGGATGGCAAGGTATTCTGAGCAGAATAAACAATACAATCGAAGTAATGCCAAGATGGGAGGACACTGTGGCTCCAGATACTGGAAAGAAGTGTGTTAGGCACCTAATAAGAGGTGAGTGATGGTAGAGGGTATGGGCACGGTCTTCTGAATATTTTGTGGAGCCCTGCACAAAGTGAAAATGTGAGACCCTTAGTTAAAAAATCAGGGGGAAAGTGATCAGTTAAAGGTGCTAAAATACAAAGCTTTTTCCTTTAAAAAAGAAAGTAATGAAGTAGTAATGATATACAAGGTCTGTCCAGAAAAAGTCCAGCCATTGTTAGTGTAATGAGAATGGGTTGCATGACATCAATGTAACTCAGCAGCCAAGGAGCATGGACAGGAATACGTGTGTGTGAATAATGATGACTTCACTGTACTAGTCAGTGGGGGCAGTTAGACACCATTGAGTGAGCATGTGTACTGTGTGGCTGTCACATACAAGATGACTGAGCAAGTAGAGAAACAAATCTGCATCACATTTTACATTAGGCTTGAACATTCCTCCACAGAAACTATTGGGATGATTCAGAAGGCCTTCAGGGATGATGCAGTGAGTGCAGTGCAAATAAAATTGGCACAAATGCTTCAAAGGTGGTCAAGTGATCCACATTCTGGAAGGCCTGCAGCAAACAGAACACCTGGGAATGTTGAACATGTGCAGGCTGTAATCAACAAAGATCAGCGACTAACAGTACGAGAACTAGAAGCTTATCTGGGGGTTCCAAAAACAACTGTCTGAAATTTTGAGGAAGGATTTTGCCTTGAAACATGCCATGGCAAAGTTTGGCCCACAGCTTCTGCTACCACAGCATAAGGAACATTGTCCTGCAGTTGCTAATGATACTGGAGAATTACGTAAGGTCCCAAAGTACCTCCTTGAAAGGGGACCGAAGCATCATGGTCCTATGTACAATATTTTTTTGTATTTCATACCTTCTTCAATAAATGTCTCTATTTTTCATAGTACATGGCCGGATACTTTCTGGGGAGACCTTGTATGTCCAACATATACTTGCAAAATACAAAGAAAATTATGTTCTTGGTCTTATAATTTCATGTAATACAATGAATAATAATACTTTATTAATGTGATATCTTGGTTTCTGGCTCATTTTTCTACAAAGTCATTTACAAAGAAAAAATAATTTGCACTTTTAAGAGCTCAATCATCAAACAATACAATTAAAAGTAATGTCAATACCTCCTTGCTAATGCAAGATAACAAATAATTTTTGATAATTTTTAATTTAAGAATGATCTTTCTGCTGATGCAAATTTATTGGCATTGTTAAGGATATTTTTATATGCTGTAACAACACTGGATACATTTCTGATAAATTATTTCATAATATAAATTTTATTAGGTCTAGAGCTGAGTACTCTTGCAGAATACTTTCTTAAACATTTCACTTTTCACACAAATCAATATCATACAAATATGAATTTAATTTTAAATGTAAATTTCTACAATGGCATTTTAACATTTCTTGTGACATTCCCTGAAACTTATGGAAGTTGTATAAGAAATGAAAAGTAGTTTCGTGATTTATATATAATTCACAATACTTGTTCATACATTCCATCTCTGTGTCTTCAATTACTAGGAAAAATTTAATTAAAAAAATATCTTCTTATTAATGGTCATATAAAGTAGCTTTCTTCTCTATCAGATGTGATCATCTTTCAATTTAATTTTTATTTCTAAGATTGTGGATGTTTGCTTTGTGTGTTGTAGCAGTTTTCAAAACCAGAGATTCAAACTCTTTGAAGAACTCTCACAATTCTTTTGTATGTCTTATTGCAAGCAATATCCTGGTGTGTTTTCATTTTGTAATAATTTACTGACAATGTTTACTGCCTTATCTCCTGAGTCCCTGACCCTTGCTCAGGCTGGAGAATTCATACTCGCACAGACGTGGAGGGATGGCTTCCAGAGATGGGTGGGCAGCCCGCCTTCCACCACAGTGCTGGTACAGACCCAGTGCAAACTCCCTCCTCTTTTATCCAAGCCATCTTTGCTGCCATGGCTGCTACTTTGGCTTCTACTGCCAACATTGCCACTGCCAATCTGGGTCCAGGTTCTAAGTCTGAATGCTCCCTTGGGGACCCATGATACCTAAGACTGTCCCAAGAACACGAGGCCTGGAGGCCCCACCAAGACTGTCCCAAAAACGCATGTTAGGAGGCCCCACCAACTGCTCGACCAGTTTCTGCAGCAGTGCTGAGCCTCGTAGGTGCGAGCTGCAGCCCGATGTGTCCATGCCGCTCATCATGCCCATGCTCTGTGGCTACATGTGACATCTGTGGCTTAGAAAACACAAGTTCAAAGATAAAATCATTAAGAATTTCAAGAAGTACATAGCAGAGCATTAAATCAAGGGTGGAGTCCCTCTGAGGGCCCTGTGTGACTGCATAAGCCACTTGCCTAGGTAGCCTGCTTTGAGGATGGGGAATGGTTAATAGGAAAGAGTATTTAATAGTGTAGAGACAGGTTTTTAAGCTTTTCACATGCCTTAAAAAAAGAGCACTAAATGTTTAGGCACTAAAGATTTAGAAGTAGGAAAGAGACATTAAATTAGCATTTTAGAAATATCACTCTGGTGTCAAATCAGACAAGAATATTGGCAGATCAACTAAAAAATTTATATGATCTAGACAAGTGGTTTTGAAGGACTTAATTTAGAGGTAGTAACAGATACAAGGAATTACCCTAGTATTTTGAGTAACAAATATATACTAGGCACTTTAAAAATTTAATTTCTACTCCTCAACTCTCTAAGGTGCATATCATTCTCATTTCATACCTGAAGCAGCTGAAACCTTGCCCAAGGTCACATAGTAAATAGAATAGAGTCCACACTATGCCCTGAGCTCATGCTCCCCTCACCAGCATCCCTTCCCCTGAGCTCAGAGAAGACACCTCAGACTGTGTTGATGGATATATGCAAAGCTAGAGTGAGAGGAGAGAGTCAAAGATTCTGTTAGCTTTTCTCCCTCCCCATCTTACACCTTCCAAAGTCTTCCAACTTGTTGATGTTTATTTCATGTGTATTTCAAAAGGTCATATGAAGTAAGGAGAGCCAAAGTCTAAAAAGGGAGACATTGTGGTAGATTCTTTTGAGGTCATGTGTGCATAATGCCTAAGACATAGTTGACATTCTCTAAATATTCTTGTCCTTTTCTTACTGCTTCTCTAGACACGGTCTCACGGTGCTGGAGTTTGATTTGGTGTAGTTTGGTTTTTCCTTGGTTTTCCACCAGGCTGGCATCCCACTTGACCACCCTCTCCCTACTGCTCCGATGACAATAAATTTGCCCAAAAGGCCATGGAAAATGTGTGTGTTTTCCAAGCTGTGCAGACATTGCACTCTTCAGTTCAGGACCAGCCCAGGGGGAGGCATGGTTGGGAGAAATGAAAGAGATAAGGATGTAAATGAGTGAGGTGATTAGCACCGAGGCAGCGTCCAATAAATGTCAACAGCCCATCAGCCACAGAGAAGGTTTTTTTGCAGGACTGTTCTGTTCCCTCCACAGTGAACATCTCCAGGCTGCACACAGGGAAACAGAGTGAGAACCTCCACTCTGAAAATCACTGTGCATGCACCAGTCAACAAAAATGTACTGAATGTCTGCTATGACAAAGACCACGCTTGCTATTTCCTATCCACTTAACCATGAAGACTTTAGAAACTGATAATGTTGGAATATATTGTATTTGGTCATATTCATAAAAACTAAGAGAATGAGACCCATTGCCCTGTTTCATCAGGTCTTGGTCCAGTCTTCCACAACTAATGACACTCATTACTATAAATTTGAGTGAGTCAGAAATTATTTTAGAGCAGAAAGTTCCAAATGACCATTCCATTTCCCATTGTACCAATAATCTTTGTGGTGTTATTCCTTAAGACATGACTACACAACTATTGATCAGCTTAGCTACTTTCCAAGATTAAAACAAAATTCAACTATACATTCAAATCTGTAAATATAGGTGGTGGCAGGGGGCCTGCACATTTGCTGAGTGATGACTTTGTAGCAGACACTGAGAAGCCCCTTTATAGGCCTGTCCTCATTGACTTCCACAGTAACTGGCATTACCTCCATTTTGCACCATTTTACAGAGGAGGAAATTGAGGCTCAGAGAAGTGAAGTAATTGAGCCCAAATGATATAGCACTAGTACAAAGTGGAGCCAGAGTTTGATTTTAGTTCTATTTAATTTCAAGTGACCTCCATGTGTTAGAGATACAGACATATACAATTTATTCCAAGTCATGTCCCAATCCAAAAATGTTGTCTTACTGTCTAAGACAATTTCAAAGCCATCTACTTCTTTTGTGACTTCTTATTTTCTGGCAGAGCTAATCACTATGCTGAAAATAACATAAATTGAATAATGCTTCCTTCTTGGGATTTGAGTAAAATTAAAGTCATAGAACATGACTATCATTTTTATTACAAGTCATCAATGACATGATGACTCCAGCTTTTGTAGTAAACTGGAAAATCATTGCTTCCCCCACTGATAATCCAGGCAAACTGAGAAATACCATGAATTAGCTGGAGTTAAACAGTTGGCTACTACAGTTGTGCCCTGTATACTCTGCTTAGCAACAACTGTCTGGTCTTCCAATGATGAAAGAGCCCTGGGAGCTGTGTACTGACCCGGTGGAATGTGTGGAGCGCTGGGTGTGCAGGGTGCTGGAAGGCAGGAGATTAAAGGACGGCTGGCAAGTGTGGGCTGGAAGGAGAGGGCAGCACTGAAAGACATGTGCGTGTCCTATGCAGGGAGGAGAGCTGGGCCACACAGAAGGAGCTGAAGGACCAAGCAGAGCCAAGGGATGCCTGGTTGATCTTCAGAAAGAAGGACTGGAACTTGTGAAAATATCCAACCTCCTGCACCACACATCCAGGTACACACCCTCTATTCATGTCTCCTAACACCTCATTTCTCACCAAATCTTGTGGAATACTTATAAGATCATTTTCTTACATATTGGATCCCACATCTCATTGTATCATAATCAATCCTGCTGATCCAAGTTAACTCCAAGGAGCATCACAGTTATCTGTCCCACTCTGCTCATTTTCCTGCTTCCTCTTTTCTTCTCATCCACCAGGGATGTCTGTCTGCCACACAGGTGCAGTGGATGGCAGCAGGACCTTGGCTGGGTCTGAGAGGTGACCACAGGCAGTGGGTCAGCTCCATTTGGGGGAGGTACTCTATTCAAATGGGAGCCTGTAGAAATGGCCTCTCTCAGAGGTGTGAGATTCGTGAATAAAACAGTAAACATTACCTACAATCCTGTTGCCTAAAGAGACAATCACCATTAACACCTTAGTTATTTCCTTCTGAGATTTTATATTCCTAGAATTTTTCTTTTACAAAATTGGGATTATATTTATATTTGTGTATGTATATACAGTATATATGTACATATACATGTATACATGCCTGTGTGTACATACATATATGTATATAGGCACAGTCCACACTATGCGCATATGCATACAGACATAGCTATAGCTATATGGATGCAGATAGTTGCATGCCTGCCTTTTACTTTCTATTTTTTAAAAAGACTTTATTTACTTATTTTTAGAGAGGGGAAGGGAAGGGAAACGAGAGGGAGAGAAATATCAATGTGTGGTTTCCTCTTGCATGCCCCTCACTGGGGACCTGGCCCTCAACTGAGGCATATGCCCTGACTGGGAATTGAACCAGTGACCCTTTAGTTCACAGGCCGGCACTCAATCCACTGAGCCACACTAGCCAGGGGTATGCCTGCCTTTTTCACTTAAGATGATATAACCAGAAATTTTTCTTGTCAGATATTTTTGGAAACAGATTTTTTAAAATAGCTGACTGTCATTTTATAAACATAACAACTAATTTAAATATTTTTTCAATGCTACTCACTTGAGTTGTTGCAGTTTTTTATCAAAATACTACTGTAATAAATATCATGTATATAAACTTATCAGTACATTTGTTTATTTTCATAAAATAATAAGTTAACATTTACTAGTTTTTTTCTATGTGCCTGATCCTTAACTGTTTTACACATACATTAACTCATTTAACCTTTACAAAAATTCATGAAGTAGGTTCTCTATTATGATTCCCATTTTACGGATGATGGGTGGTATAGAGAAGCTAAGTAAACTGCCCAAGTTCACACACACACACACCATTGGAGTCAGGATGCAAAGACAGGCAGCCTCACTCCATACTTGAATAAACTCAAAAGTTTGCTGCAACTTCCTACACAATGGAATTACCTGGAATCAAAAGCTATGCAGACTTTGTGTATTTGCTATAAAAGTAATTCCTACAAGTAGTAGATAAAAAGTCAAAAATGGTAAGAGTAGTATTAAATGGAAAATAAATACTTTCTCACCCCACTCTCCAGTCCTACTTCTTAGAAGTGGCAGTTGAAACTTCCTCCTTCCTCCTGCTATGTCCACCTTATTGTCGTCCTCCTCTTCTCCTCCAGCTTCTTCTGCACTTTCTCTTCCTTTCCCTCTTTCTTCTGGTTCTTCTTTTGAGGGTTACCACTGCATTTAAAATATTGTAGAAGATGTGGGGCCAGTCATTGATCAGTTCATTGAAAAAGTCAGTTAACATGGGAATTATAATAAATGAGCTGTACAGATCATTGATGTAGGCCAAAGTCTTTCCTTTCATTCAAGAAAAAGCTGCCACTTTGAATGTTGTATGGATTGTCATGCATCAACTACAACGGGAATGCCTGGTATACAATTTCTAGTCATTTTTTTAAAAAGAGGAGTGAGGAGTTAAAGCCTCTTACAAAGCAACTGTGTGCAGAATCAATCCAGATAGCTTTGTAATTCCTGCCAATCTTTTAATACTGCCTTTCCATACTTAATTCAACAGCAATATTTTTAGTGACTTGCTTTAACAAATCATTCAACAAAGTATTTTCAAAGCATTCAACTGATTTTTCAAAGATTTCTCTTATATCACATTTATATTTTATTAGTTTACTTAAAATTCAATTAAATTTCATAATGACAATATATACTTCATAACATATATTTGCATAACAATTGTATTTGTCTGCCAGGGCTACCATTATAAAACACTGCAGACTGAGTAGCTTAAACAATAGAAACTTATTTTCTCACAGTTTTGGAGGCTTGAAGCTGATGATCAAGGTGTTGTTGGAATTGGTGTCCAGTGAGACCTGCCTCTCTTCCTGGCTTGGAGACAGCTGCCTTCTGGCTGTGTCCTCAGATGGCCTCTTTTCTGTGTGTGTGAGAGACATTGAGGTCTTTGATGCTTCTTCCTCTTGTTACAGGAAAATAGATCAGGGCCCCACTACTGTGACTTCATTTACTCTTAATTACTTTCCTAAGCCCTCTCTCCACATACAGTCACACTAGGGTTTAGGGTTTCAACATATGATTTTTGGAGGGACACAATTCAATCCACTATAATAATGCATGTATTTATATGTAGGTGTGGAATTTTTCTCATCATGTTTGGTCACGAACACGTGTGGGGCAATCCAACTGACTCTTGGGTGAGTTTACAAATGGGTTGGTAGGCACTGAAGGGCAGGAGTGTCTAGAGAGTGGCCTACTCACCGTCAGTCAGTATGTTATTAAGTGACCTCAGTGAGGCCTGAACTGAACGCCTACAGTATTATGCTCATAGCTCTATTTTTTCAATGTATTAACTTTCAAAAGTTCCTGTGACTCATAAATCCTACACAATATCTTACCTTCCCTGTTCTGTTCTTTTGCTAATATTATTTTAATTATTTTATTATTTATCTTTTAAACTTAAATAACAACTGAAATTCTATTTATTGTTTTTAAATATTAGAGAGTATATCTTGACATTGTCAGTGAGGAAGTTAGTACCCCTATAATTCCCTCCACATCTTTATCCTCATCTTCATGTCCCAACCTCTGAAAACTATATCATTTCTCTTACAGTGCCTGGGTTTATAATATTTGCCTTCTGATCTGTAACTATACTTAACTCATAAGTGTTTTGTTTACAGATTAATTCTAAAAATTGAAAAATAAGTAGTAAGCTTCTGTAAGTGTACACAGCAAAAACAATAGTATGGTTGGGCCCGTAGAGAAGGAAATTGCAATTCTCTCTCCATAAATCTGTGTTGCTTAAAAGAGAATGACACAAGTATTACAGGCAAAGGGATTCTCATTTCTTATATCCATACAATATGAGAAAGGAAAACGACTCATCCTGGTCTGAATCATATTCTTTTTTGATCACCTCTTTTAAAGCTTCTATAATCTCTT